>DF242955.1:0-47800 GCA_000507305.1 Breviolum minutum Mf 1.05b.01 | reverse complement strand
TTTTTTTTTACAGTTTCAGTTCTGAAATCATCGTTTCGCTATGGCGAAACACCAAATTTCCTCTTGGAGTCATGGCCCTGCCACACGAAATTCATGTGCATCAACATCAGGGCTTTTCAAAAGTACCACAAATAGCGCGTTTTAGGTTCCAGAACTCAGAATTACAAAAAAAAGAAACGTGGTACACGCAAGGGCGCCGTATCAGCCGGCTACCTAGTTTTAGGATGGAGAAATCGGGTTTGGTGAACCTATGATTTAGTGTGGCCCGGGGACTTATGGTACCCAAACATCTGCATACATACAATCAGCGGACCATAAGACCTGATAACAGCATATTGGTATTTTTCAGCAATAGCACATGTCGACAACCTTCGTTATTTGGCATCTTTTTGAGTATCATTTAGCTACCTGGTACTTCTTAAGACAGAGACAAAAAACCTGTGTGTTTCGTTGTCACTGTGGTACCAGCAATGACATGACCATTTCAAAAAAAACTACTCCTCAAGACCCACCTCACCAACCTCACCCCACAGAACTCACCGCAAATGCCCAAAAATCAAAGTGTCACAAGAATCAGGGGGAGAAAAAAAAAAGAAAACTTCACTCCCTTCACCCATCTCCATCATCAGCCTCAAAATTACTTCCATCTTTTTTCAACTCTTCCCCCCAAAAAAACAACCCCACACAACAACAAAAAAAAAACATCAACTCTTGGAACACCAACCAAGCCATCATCCAACCTGCCATCCAGCCCCTCCCAACCTGAGGTCTCCGTGACCATCGGCAGTTCCAACAGAAAGCTGCCACACGTCGCTTGGTCCCGAAGCTGCGACCTTCGACGGAAGAGGTGCCGCAAATATCCCGCGGCAGCACCCGTGGTGGTCTTGGTGAGGATGCCACCTGGGGGTGGGCATGTGGCTCAAATTGAGGTCCCCCCAAAGTCAGATATTATATTCTTAATATATATATATATAATGATGCCAATAAAGTATAATTTATAACACAAAATGATATGATATATATATATAATGTAAGACTAAAAAGAAAAAAGTACGCGGCGACTTGTTTTTGAGATAATTTTAGTATCTCTTTCTGTTTTTGCATCTATTGTGCCCCAAAGCGCCATCGTTTCTTGAAACCACCCCCCAAGGTTTCCATGGATTTCCCCACCTAGTACCGGCACACACACTGCCAGGGTCGCTGCCCCTGTGGCCGCCCCTGCGGCCAGGCCCGTCAACGCCGCTGCAGTAGTCAGTGGCGCTAAACGTGGCGCCTTGGCTTTGCCGCGGCCAACGTCCGTGGCATCTTTCCATGGCAAAGGCTGCGGCGGCACCTATTCGGGAGAGACAAGTCAGTTGAAAATCCAAGGTGTTTCCTGTCAGCGACACGACTCCTTTCACAAATAAAACACATGGAAAGTGGAATTTAAGAAGGAGACCCTTTTTGCTAAGAACTCAGGTGATATCTGAGGTGATTGCTAGCGAAGTCGTTTAATTGGAGTATATTTGTGACTGCGAAGCTTTGGATCAGTACCGTGGGTGATGTTTAGTCTCAACTTAATATCAATAGCAACACCTATATATTTACGTCAGCCTTCTGCGCCTTCTTGAGCACCCGATTCGTTTATCAGGCATGGGTAGTTGGATCCAGTGAACGGGTGGCAAAGGTTTACCCCCTAGTTCTGTTTTTCCTCAGGTTGCAGGTTGTTAGTCCAAAATGATTGGCAATTTGCAAAAGAGCTAAACTGAAAATTCCTGAAGCGTGTTGTCACTCGCAAAGTAAAAATGGCCAAGTATATTTGAGAACTTGAGCAAGGTCAACTGAGGTCATTCTGACATAATGATTATTATAATAGCTTTCGAATACCTCACTATGTCAAAGACTCTGTTAAACAAATTCTATAACACACATTAAATTAACAAACCAATGTGCCTAACTTGGTGGTTTTTGATCTATAATGGAAACATTCATGAAAATGGTATGTATAACCTTCCCATGTTCCAGCCGATTTCTGCCGGGATCCCACATCCGGGCACATCCGTGACCACATCCGTGGCACCTTCTGATTCACTAAGCCATTGAGTTTTCGTGCAAAGCGCGACAGCAAGACCACCGAACGTCCACTGTGACACACCACGCGGGGACGTGTCAAGGGGACACGGTGGAGGCTTCCAAGGCCACTCTTCCAACTCCAACGTGGTGCAGCCAGGCTGGCCCCACAGAAGTTGAGCTCATCATAAAGCATTTCACCGTTAAAATTTTCAATGGATCAATGGATGGTGAGGAAAAACTATAGACAAGAGTTATATAGTAAGATATGATCTTTTTTGGTCTGGAGTGGACTGAAGAAGGGGATATGAATGGCAACATGTGCAAAAATAGTTGCTTAGATGTAACATATCAAACAAATTCAAATGATACATCATACATATACCATACTTATATACGTGTAGGTATAGATACATGCATACATATGTGACAGAAAACACCACATATCCTAATGAGCCCCCAAGTCGAAGTGCTTATCTTCAGGTGGATCTTGTGAGGGCCAAGATATCAACCCCTTAAGGTCCAGATTCCTGGAAACACTCAACTATTAAAGCGAAAACATCTACCCTCCAAGGCATGTTTGAGTCGATAATGTTCTGGCCTTCCCCCTTTAGGTAGGATATTTGTTAGTTTCCTCGGGCTTTTTCAAACAACTTCTTGAGAAGCTGACATTTTTGGGGGTTCGGAATGATCATGAAAGAATCCGGCTATTTCCCAGTATGACATCTGAAAAATGTAAAGATTTGGCTTATGTTTGACACTGAATCCTATGGTCCTTACCAGGTTTTATATATATTTTGGGGCAGGGACATGCCTAACAATCCACTTCCAAGGCTTGAGCCACAGCCGCGGCGCTGAAAATCATGGGTTTTCACAAAAAATCCCCGCAATGTTAGGGGGAATATTGGAATACCAACAAAGGTACCTTCAGATTTTTCCTATGCCACCGAAGTTTAACAGCTCGCCCCTGAAAAAAGGTGGTTGGAAGACTACTTTCCTATTGAGGCCTGTAACTTTTCAGGGGCGAACTATTAAACTTCAGGGGGGTACAGTAACATAGTCTACGCTAAGGACATGACGCAGCCATCCATGGCATGCCACAGCCACCCACCGGCAGCCTGGTTCTATCTGCAATGCAGCCATGGCAGCAGCAAACGTCTCTTCATCCGGCAGCATATGAGGCACACCTGCCATGCAAAAAAGGTCGGCTTTTTTTGGGCAGGAAGTCCTTGGTCGTTTTTAACACTCAACAGGCTGAAATGCTTTTTTTGGGGTGTCAAAACGGAAAAAAATTGTTGTTTGACTTTCTCTAGTCATCTCTATAGTTCTTAATCTTTATCATGTGCTATTTTGATGATTAGTTTTGGCAGTTGACGACCGTAGGAAAATCTAGCAACCCCCATTTTCCCCCGAACAGCAACGAATTTTTTCACCGCATCCCAACATTCCAAAAAAAAACAAATATTCCAAAAGATCGAGGAAAATCTGACTGTGCAGGATGCAGTTTGGTGTGTTTCAATTTGCAACGGATTGTATCGGGCCATTTGCAGCTGCATTTGTAGCTTATCCAAAACCTGCTGGGAACCCGAAAGCAGTTCACCCCAAACACATCAAGGGATCAATTTAGTAACGTACCTTACTCACATGGATCAATTAATCTTGGATGTCAAAAAACCAGTGTCAGAAAATCCCATGCAAAGACAGGAAATCATCAGCTATGAGGTGGCTGGGAGGATGTCTCTTGAAGTCAGATTTCCTACTTGGTGGGTTTGTTGAGCATGAGTGGATACGACCTCCAACAGGAGAGTTCTGGTATTGCAGTTATACGTTTAAAGATCTATAAAGACAGGTAGTTCCCAAAGACCAGATAGTTGACGTGACACGAAAACGACATCTTTGATGTTGGGATTGCATATCCTGGGTAGGTCTTGTCTTTTGATCTTGTTTCCTCATGTGGGAGATGAAGTTACTGTAACCCCGGTAACCCCCTCAAATTCATACAGGACAAAAGGTCCAAGATCAGAGCCCCTTGTCCGACTGATGATCTTTTTTTTCCCATGTGCACGCAGCACAAAAGGTCTTGCAGGTCTATTGCAGGGTGAGACTTCAGGACACCCAAAGGGGTCCAAAAAACACCGACTTTCCGGTGCGAAAGGCCACCAAACTTCTTCGTGGGGGAGTCAATCTGGAATCACGACTTGTCGCCCTTCATCTCCACCTGAAATCAGGCCGTTTGGATCCATTTCGAGTGGATTTTGCCGCCAATATTCCCGGGAAAAACCATGTTCGGCCATCAAAACTGACATGTCACCCAAATCCTCCCGTCAAACTGGAACATTTTGGGTGGAAACTCCCACCAAATCAGGGCAGAGCTTGTATATTATCAAATATGCAGAATACATGATAATAGTTTATACATATTCTTCAGGCTTCCAAGCTTATAGGAACCACCAATTAACTGTAATTAACTACTGTAACTAAAACTACTGGCTGATCAGACAAAATATATCTGAGGAAAACATCTGAAAATAGGACTCATATGACACCTCATGTGGTTTTGCTTTTTTTCAAATGACCCCAACAACAGCTGTATCTTCACCCATCTTCACCGAAATCCATTTCTTCCAAGATTCGCCCTGCCGTGGTGGTTGGCTAACGCGTCACGCGCCAAGAGGCTCAAGGCTGCAGCTTCCACAAGCAGCGGAACCAACCGGCTTCCAATTTCCAAGGCCTTCAGCTCCAACACCTCTGGAAGGAACAAAAACAAAATCCACCAACAAACGAGTGATGCGTTTCCAAACGCTCAATCTACGGTATATTTAGCATTATTTACCATAAAAAATAGCCCCTCCTCCAAATACTGTTGATGCAAGAAATCCTGCTAACCAGTTGAGGGAAAGGTAGTTTATCTCATTATATTCACAGGGTGAAAAAAAAAACATCCCAGGTGGTTGTTTGGGATTTCTTCCATCAACAGCAAGTCGGTATTTTTGGAAATGTTTGATAGGTGTGGATGAAAACAACACCTTTTTGGGGGGAGAGGTATTTTTTTAGGGTGATGAGTGATTTTCACATCCTTAGTGCAATCTTAGTGCATTTGTTAGTTGTATTTGGAGGTAGTTTTCATGTGATGAGAGCTGAATGATACTTACTACCATTTTTTGGTCGTTGGTTCATTGTTTAAAGACTTTTGTCCTACCCATGCCAAACCCAAATCCATGAACGATACTGTGTTTTGAAGGCAGGAACGTTGATGAAAATACCAACTGCCCACGTTTCTTCAGTCAAAAATGGGGAGTCGCATCCATCCATAATATCGCACAGTTTTGGGGGAACACCACCCATTCTGTTCCCCGCAGCTGAACTAGCACCCCCCAAGCTGCAACAAAAAAGCATGCCCAAAAGGCCTTGGTCACCAAATTGCCCTTCACATCCTTCACAGTCGCCAAATGAAGGGTCCATTGCCACTGAGAGCTTATGCATCTGGTCATAGCTGTGCTGTAGCTTACCAAATCTCCTGAAACCAACCAAGAGCTAAGTAACAGCCAGGGGATAGAAAGTCATAGCCCTTCCGGATCCCAGCAAAAGAACAAAAGTGACTTGCAACTGGCTCAGAACAAAAGCTAAAAAGTGTATGGCAGTGTACACCCCGGAAAATTAACGGCTGGAACCTGAATATCACCCCTTTTGCAATGGAAATCATCTTTCCAAACCTTCATTACTGCGTTCCATGTGAATTTTCCAGGGTGTATGGATGCCCTGACTTGACCAGATCGCACTTCCAATCTGATTAAAATACCCGAGGCCAAGGCCAATCAGTTTCTCCATGTTCATTGCATGCATCAATTATTTAGGGTTACACATATTTAGATTTTAGGGTCACATGTCATTGCTTAGGGATTTTAAAAGCTCCAAGTAGTTCCCCCATTTATCATTTACTTGTCGACAATTCCCACCTCTTCAGTTTGCCCATCATATCACTGGGTGAGAAACCTTGGGGGCACCTGACATATCCATGAAATTTCCTCCAGGGGAAGGTGCGAGATACCACTCCAACTCATTGGGGGAGATCAATGCTGCAATCTTATTTTTTACACTGAAAATCCATGTATACATCTGCTGCTAAATGCATACAGTACCCTCCCGTAGACTGAGAAAGCAATGGAACATTTGCCACTTTGTAAATTTCTTATTGAACAAGGCAGGTTTCCAGGAATTACACTTTTATTTGAATCCAGCAAAGGGCAATCAATTTGTCAAGTAAATCCACACATACACCCATCAGAACCTACAGTAACAAACACCTGCCCCCCCCCCCAAACAAAAACCAGCCAGTGCCTCCCATTCCACGAAGAAGCCACAAGGCCTTCCTCCAGGTGCTAATGGCTATGGCTACACTGGACATGACTTGCGTTTGCTCCAGGCTCCGGTGTACCTCAGGTTTTTTCTGGGAAACACCTGACATCTCGGGATGATTTGTCCCATGTTTCAACTTGTTTACCTAGATTCTTGAATATGGATGATGGGTCACGAATGGTGATGCAATGTCGGCAGACAGCATCCAGCATGGGTCACTAGTATGATCATTATGAGGCGCCAGCAGCATCCAGCAGCTTCTTGTCGGCAGACAATGCCATACGTTTTGGAGGGATTTCATCCATCCATGAAACAAACGAGATACAATCTCGTTTGTAGCGCCCTAAAAGGAAAACCGAAATGACGGGGACTTTCTCTTCAAATGACTGATATATACTCGAAATTAACACAAGCACTGGAGATCGTCCCAAGCTTCACCCTCATAGAAACCACACACTGAATTTCATTGAACTCAAGATCCCCGAAATGAACACTTTGATGTTTGAAAAAATACACCCTACAGATTTTTGTTGTCCGCAATGAGTACTTCATTTTCATCCTTTCCTTCATGGGTTCATTGGTTTTCAATATGTTTTCAGTATATCATGTTTGTTTAAACTGGATGAACTCTACAACGCAAGTCCCCCTCACCTGAAAGTTCCCTTCGTTTTGGTCAATCTCCCTGAAAATCACCAATTTTGGGTGGGGAAAGTACAGTTTTGTTCCATTGAAAGGTAGCTACTGTTGATGGAAGAAATCCCAAACAACCACCTGGTATGTATAAAACCCTACAATTATATAATGGGATTTTTGACATATCAACTGGTGCAGGATTTCAGCCATCAACAGTATGGGGTTACAAAGATGTATAAAAAAAGACCTGACCAAACTTTCATCACAGTCACGAAGTCCTTCAACAATTCAGCCACAGCATGACGTTGCTGGCTACGTTGGCAAGCGCTCATGGCACTACCGAAGACGACGGCATTGGGCTTTTGGACCTGGGCAAAAAGGAATTGATCTGAAAAGAGAAAAAGGATGTGCAACTTTTCGGTCGGTTTTTTGGGCTCAAACTTCAAAACCCAAGGCACTTTGTTCAAGATTTCGATGGCCTTTGTCCACCTGGCCCCTTCACAACCAACCATGGCAGCACTGGCTGCAACGGGAATGATAGCGGTCATTCCCGTATCCAGCAAACGAAGTGAGTCCTGAACTTTCAGCCCCATTGTTTTGGAAAAAAATGGGGGGCCTCGGGCAGCTGCAAACAGGGCTTCAACCAACTTTCAATTGACAGATGGATACTGTATACTCCGTGTACTCCTGAAAAAATTCACGTCCCCTGCCAAGGTGCTTGGGAAGATGATGTTCCTTCTCCAAAAGGTGGGATGTCTTAGTCGTTCTTTGAAGGGTACCTATAGTAACTAGTAACTGATGAATACTTTTGTTGATCCTTGTTGGGGATGGTGATTCTCCTTACCCTTTTTCAAATGATGAGGTGAACTCCATGGAAGTTGAATCCTTGGCTACCACCATGGCACGGTATCTGGCATGAAATCCTGCATCAGGGATGGAACGGATGGAACATGTGTCCGATTTGAAACTGGCGTATAGATCGCAAAGACTAGGATATTCAATAATCAAAATATAAAAATTGGCAATATCATAATGGAGATTATTTGGACGCATCACCTTCAAACTAGATGCGCAATTCCTGCTGGTTCTTTATCATGGCACCTTACACAATTACCTTTTTGGGAATTGCGCCATCTGACTTGAAGCTTTGCTACGCTAAGTTTTGAACTGCAAGGTAAATCCTAGCAATCCATCTGAGCAACTCAAGTTAAAAAGAATACAATGGAAACCGCGTGGAAATTTCTGTCACCAATATCCGGGGTCCTGACACAAATCAAAGTTTCACTAAATTTTGCGCTGAAAATTGAGTGACTCTTGTGGGTTTCGATGCGGTTTGGGGCTCGTGGTTGTAACGAAAACCTATATGTATCCCTTATTTGTCGGTGTCAGTGAAACTCACTCAGGAATGTGACATACTAACATCTTGCAATGCACCATGGACCAATGGATCTACATGTTTTAACCTCAAAGATTTCACATTCCAGACCTTCACTCAATGAAAGTTGAAGACTTTAACCCCCCAGTTGAACATGGACAAAATACATACAGTACACATAAATTTTGATGAGTGTCAACTAGCAAATGTGGCACAAGTCCTTGAACCACTCCAGTTTCAAACTGGCATTATGTCAAAATCTTTGGGAAAGGAACAAAACCAAGTCCCTGAAATTATGGATGCACATGTCTTTGGAATGAAAAATGTGCTGAAAACAGCACCTGAATTTCATCTAGAAATGATCTTTTCCCAACCAGAACTGTTCGAAGGGAACAAAATCTGAATTATTCTTGGTGAAGTAGATACGTAAGATCTAAATGACTCAACCACATAAATTCAAGCCCAAACGTTGATGAAGACTTTCACCCCTAAACTACCATTTACAGGTCTGGATGTGAGGTTGAACCCTAAGAAATCATCCACACATTCCACACCCCGACCACAGCATCAACTCGAGTATCTTCCCATTGAGTGGAGCCGCTACAAGCGGAGATCGCAGCGCAGCAGCTGACCAAATCTCTTTCAAAGCCTCGTCATTTTTTGGAAAAAAATGGTACCTTGATCCAAACTGTTTTCATTTCCGAATGTAAAACTACCAAAAAAATGTGGAAATACTTGCATGGGATTTTGATTCAAAGATACTCTAACTTAATTCTAATCAGTTCTATCTGTGTGGTGGGTAGGATATCCTAAGACAATGATGGACCTTCGCGTGCTGTCTAAAGCAGCACGCAGATTGCAAGCTCCAAGCTTCGAGCATTCATCGCTGGTGCTACTCCAAAATGTTCCCTGAAAAAGACACATTCCATCAGTTCATATTGGATATCTTATATGGAATATTTGGTGAATATTTGATATTTAATCTTATCATGCATCATTTTGGAGCTTCATTGTTGAGTAATCAAGCTCCAAAACAAAATCAACCTCCACCTGTCACAAGGAAATCCTATTTTGTTTGATATCCCCAAGACCCAACTCCTCGGATGAATTTTTCCCCAGTCTTTTTGGGAACCTCGCCTTGAGTGGCCATGCGCTGTAAGAAGACTAAGCTTCTATGCCATTCTCGAAGTCCAGTGATACAGCCGCCCCAAGTAATTGAATCGCTTTGGATTTTGAACATATGGACCTTTCGCTGTTTTTTGTTGGAAGAAAAAATGGGTGAAAAGAAAACTTAAATAGTTTTATTTCTTATGGAAAGAAAAGTTGCGGTTGAAGGTTTTGGTACTTTTTTTTGAAGTACTTAAAATGCTTGAAGTTGATAAAAACAATGGTGATGTGGATTGTTTAGGGTGACGTGGGATGGGTAATTTGATTGGTGCTGGCAGGGGCTGGATGTTCGTTCTGGAGAGGGTATGCTGGGAGAGAACCGACGAGAGGGACAAGAACTTTACACATGTAGCTGTAGATGAATCACACTTCTAATGTGTTTTGCATGTATGATTTGTTTCACTCATATGAAGTCTTATCAATCTATTTCGAGCATTTGTCTTTGCAACACAAAGTCACTACAAGTATGTACATAATCTATTTCACGAAAAATATCTATATAAACATAATATTATTCAGGTTTCTAAAACATTTCTAAACAAATCTAAACAATATAGTTTACAGGTGCAAATACACATGACATGTGTGTGAGGTCCAACGTCATACCCTCTGCTAAACCAACATGGCAATGGATAGTGGAGCCTTCGAAGATTGACAATGAACATCTTCCATTGCCCTTTTGTTGAAATGGAGTGTATTTCGCAGCAACCCGAGAAGAAGAAGTTTGGTACACCCCCGGAAATTTAACAATTAGATACCAAAAATGGCCATATTCGAAAGCAGTCACCTTTTCCAAAAGCATCATTTTGGGTATTCAGCTGTCAGTTTTCGGTGGTGTAGATTCCTCTTCAATCCCCAAATTCGAGATGTCACCCCCACATCGGAAAAAAGGGTCATGACTTCCAACAAAAATGTGGCGATTTGAGCCATGGCAGGCATGATGCCGTGGTCTTCACTTTAATGAAAGTGAAGTTGGCTATGGTAGGTGCAAAGAAAAAATCCTACAAGAGTCACCCACAACGTTTAAAAAAAAAGAACATCTCACAATCATTCCAATATACTTTTGGAATATCCTCGAAACCTCTCACCTGCACTTTGCCTGGCTAAACTGATATCTAAATTCTATATACACTGACAATCGCCCTCAAAAGTCATCCAGTGACATAATCATCCTACTTCCAAATCCGTAACTTTAAGTTTTCTGGCAAGGATTCATGTCATATTTAGTCACCTATCGCCATCATGTGACATTACGATGAAATTCACACGTTGCCTCCTCCAAAATCTGCAAGCTCTCTTGCCACTCATTCCTGTTGCATAGCGCCCCATACGTCACAACATCGCCTTTCAATCCGCACTGCCGCAGCCCTGGAAAGAAAAAACAATGATGATGACATGAACCAAAACGGTGAAAAAATCGCTGAACTTGGATGAAGGGATACTCAAAAGGACCATGTTTGAACACATCAGTCAATTTTGTCCAAACCATTTTTCGTCATGTCTGTGTTGAATTTCCAATAAGCGAACTGGAAGCCAAGGGAGTTTTTAAGATCAGGATTGTTTGCCACTCAGCTGACTGAACCATCATCAAAGTACTCAGTAAACCCAATTCCAGCGCTCTTTGAAGCCAGGTTTGTCACAATCTCTTACAATCTCCTCCTGGCAGCCTAGAATAATTCCAACCTACCCAAGTTAAATATGTTTACATCCTGCAGGTTTTAGCCAGCCATTCAGGTCAGCCAAATTCATTTAGTCCTCATGTAGACTTCGTTGACACATGGATGCCGAATCCTTTGGAGGAAGCACGGCTGATGCCTTACAAATTTCAATTAAAACAATCAGAACTTCCAAACTCCGTGCGGAGTTGCCATTCTTTTAGGTCATCCGGCACAGTTGAGGCTGGATTTGATGCCGATCCAACTGCCACTTTCCCCTGTAACCCACTGGCCAACTGGAGTGATTCGGCCTTGCCACAATGCCAAGTGCCATTGGCAGTCCAAGGCCTTGGTTGATGATCTTATTTCTATCATGTTGGAAAATGCTGAACAAGTTGTTGTTGTTGTTGTTGTTGTTGTTGTTGTTGTTGTTGTTGTTGGTGGTGGTGGTGGTGGTGGTGGTGGCGGTGGCGGCGGCTGTTGCAGTCACTGGTTGATTGGTGGTTAGGGCTGGTGGTTGACATTGAAAGAAAACCACCGACCGTCACCATTGACAGCGTCACCATTGACAGAAAAATGCACACTGACTCCCATTGTACCCATTGATGAACATATATCCAAAAACAAACACTTGCAAAGGGCATAATTATAAAGCATTTTGTTCAACACGTACGAACACGCACAGAACAAGATAACAATTTCTATCAAAATAATATGGACATATAATGTTCTATATATATATATAAATATTCATATATATATATATGCATATATATGCATAAATAAATGCATATATATATATATGTTCACTTTATCACTTCTTATTCTCATAGAGGAACAAGTCTTGCAAACTCCAATCCGGTGTGCAACACCGAGATGCCGCGTTGAAGATCACCAAATTCGCCCGCAGTAAACCTCGTAAATTGCATCCCGGTGGAAAGGAGGTTCATGGCTAGACGTACCCCCCCACCCCACCCCGAGAAATAATGGCCAAAGTAAAGGGCTTATCAATCATTGGTTTCCCTTAATAAGGCCTTAATAAACCCTTGTTTCAGATTTACGACCTTATGTAGGGATGAAAGTCTTGGTCTTGGAATGCGATGGGTGCTCGACTTTGAAGATAAGGCGGAGCATGTCCAATGAATCACCAAGATAGTACCAAAATTAAACAGCATCATCATGACATGAATGCCAGTCCTGTTGATCCAGGTTGCTACTTTCAATTGCCACTAGTTGGTCAATGAACGGTCAACTTTGAATATATATATATATATATATCTATATTGGTTTCAGAATCCCTATTATGTTCTATAATCAAATACCATCAACCAATCAAAAGACTCGAAAAATATCAATGGGACAATGGGATACCAAGCCGCCGGCCATGTTTTGATAGCAAATGTCTTTCTCAACCAAGAAACAAAGTGACAAGCTCCTGAGCAGCTGATGCGAATGCTGCCATTTGCAGCTTGCGATCGCCTCTCGGCGTGGATACAAACGGTGGCCATGTACCGGAAAGTGTTGGCCACACGGTGATGTTTGAGGGTTTGGGTTACCCCTTCCCAGTGCTACGACTGCAGAATTTTTTTTGGGTGATGCATTACCAACATCTATATATATATATATAATTATATATATATATATCACCTATATAATGTACGATTGGTCAAATTTGTGAATTTGGAAAGCGATTGATGCTTGAATCCTGCATGCAAGATCATGCAAGTGCATGTCTCCTGTGAAAACACAACAGTCCCAGTCCAAGGGTAATTTTGCAAATGTAGATGCACCGATTTAGTCTAAGCAGATCAGGCTGCTTGCCATTCTCAAGTACTTGAAGAAGCAAAACCATTTCCTAAACTAAGCTCCGTGAGAGGCATGGAGGCACCATCAACTTCAACGAACTGTGCCTAATCTCCCTCATCTTGCGCCATGTTACTCCTCCCTATAGCTACATGACTGCCATGATGACCAAGAGATGGTTGACCCCTTACAATCGCCAGGATACATCGTCAATTCCCCTGAATCATGGAGATGGGGCACCCAATATCCGCCGAGGGACTGTTCCGTAAGCCTCAGAACCGAACTGATTGAAACAAGACATTAAGGCTTGGGAGGATTGAAAAAATAAGAATCCAACAATTTATCTAGGCTATGTTGGGTGAACCTCCATTCAACCCTGGGTGACCCCTTCTCGAAGTAGACAAAAATGCAATATAGTGATTTTAGTGATTTTTTCAGGATGCAGAAAGCTAGGGATTCCAAAGCTACTTGACAGCTGTCATGTCGCCTCCTCCTATTTGAGCTGTGCCCACTCTGCCCAGATTTCAACATTTCCCTCTGTTCATTCATGGTATTTTCTCTCCCTCGCCTCTCCTCAAAGAAACGGCTGTCGTTACCATTGATGGAAAGATTCAAATAGATCATAGCACATAGCAATCACATGGATCACAAAATCCAATCATCCTGTTCACTGAATGTGGGGGACCAAAAGTTCTCCAACACAAGTTTCCAGATTCACACAATAGCATACAATAACCACCATTCTGCAAAAAAAACACCACAAAAAATATCACATCTTTCATCCATCCATCATCCATCCATCTCCAGCCACTCATCCCAAGCAACGATGACATCTGGATGCCAGGTCTGCCGCAGCTGCTCAAAGCGATGCAAAGCTTCCTTCCAGTTGGAGGATGCCTACGGGTGGCGTAGGAAGAAACCCCACGAAGATTTGAACGCCTGATAAGCGGTAAAAGTACACCCCTGAAGATTAACATGGAACATCATGGAACATAATCATGGAGGTTTGGAAGATCATTTTCCTTTCTAAATGGGTGATTTGTAGGTTCCATGTTAATCTTCCAGAGTGTATCATTCTATCTTGGTGGTTGAGCCACCCAGTTGAAAAATATGCTCGTCCAGTTGGATCATCTCCCCAAGGTTCGGGGTGAACATGAAAAATATTTGAAACCACCACCTAGCATTATAGGACCCAACCCCCACCCCAAAAAGGAAATTTCCACCTCCCTTAAAACATGTTGGGAAAGATTTTGTGCTTCAAATATCTTAAAAAATGTAGTTTTTTTTTCCCTTGTGAATTTACCTCCATTGCTTAGTAAGGAACTGTAAGGGCTCGGGGGTTGCGTGGTTCCTCCAGGAGTCATCCCAATTAAGCTGAAGAGCTTTACATGGATATCAAAAAAAGACGGTTGTTTGGACAAGGTAACTTCTTTCCAAATGTGGGTTATGTGAGATATATATGTATAGCCATAATAGATTTCAGAGAAAATCTGGTGAAAATCAGGGTCAACCAAAATCCTGCACCTAAAATGGTGTCCAATAATTTCAAGGGTGTACTTTATATATACCGTAGTACAAAGAAAATTTGGCAATTTGGTGTCTCTCAAAGTCTCTCACTGAACATTCCTCAGCTCACATCTGACCGCCGAGCGCATCTTATAGCACACTCAGCCCAGGATATCTGGATGATACGGTTGATGGACGAAATCCTGCACCCCCTGACATGTATAAAACCCTGTAAATAATGGGATAACCTGCTTATCAACTGGTTAGCCGGATTTTGGCCATCAACAGTATCTTATCAAGAAACTCGTTCTACGGACAGGTGGAGGGGCGAGACAACCATCAAGATCATTCAAGTGACTTGGTTCTTCAAATCAGTTGCTTTTTTCCAATCTTTTTCCATGACAAGGTATGTACCCAAAAGGCTTCCAAAACCTCCCGCACGGTCCCCTCCTTGATACTCCGAGTGTAGGCGGCCACATTTCGGCCGCTCCTGCCAAAATGCCAAAAACAAGAACATCAAATAGTGAAGCTGTACTTGACGGGGAGAGATGCCGATGTTGAAGTAGGAGATATTTGGAAGTATTGAAGCAGGACATCTTACCCATACTCATGATCCCTTCGATGGCATAAAATTCCTGCACCTTATATGCATGAAATCAACCTTGCAATATAAAAGAGATAAACCATCTATCAACAGGTGCAGGATTTTTGCCATGAACAGCAGGTTTACACATGAAACATAGGACATGAGATATTGAAACTGTCGCCCGTGCCGACAACCCTGGGAACCTCAGGGACACTTTACTTACCACTCGTTCTCTGGTGGTACAGCTGCCGGTAGAAGTTTCAGGTAGTAAAGTACCTAAACCTTCAAGAAAGAATCTGCCTGTATTTGTAAATATACAGTACTTGTACATGGCACAGTCCTTGCATATTGGTTTATATTGACCATTTACTAAACTAACCTACCTTTTGGTATCTGTGCCATCTATTTGACCTTAAGAGAGAGAGAGAGAAGTTGTGTCTGATTGAGCATGCTGACTATCACTCTGCTCAACACCGTCACTAAAACACCAGCAACACAACACGACCACCAGCACCACCAGCACCACCAGCCCCACCGCCACAACAACCACAAGCACAAGCACGAGCACAACCACAAGAACCACCACCACCACCACCACAACAACAACAGCAACAGCAACAGCAACAGCAACAACAACAACAACAACAACAACCGCCACCACAACAACAACCCTTGGGACGCCAATCAAAAAAGCCTTTTTCCCAAGCAGCCCATCATCCTGTTTGCAGTTTTGTTGGACAAACTGCGGCCTTTCCACTTCAAATATAGCAAATATTCTGCCAAAAAATCTGGTTGGTGGTTTCAACCCATCCGAAAAATATTAGTCAACTTGGAAATCTTCCCCAACTAGGGGTGAAAATAATAAAAAAAAGAAACCACCACCTAGGCAAATATTCTGCCAAAAAATCCGAAGTGTTATCCCCACAAGCCTAACGATCACCTGCCAAATCTCGACCCCGCATCCTGGACATCGCCGCCAAGACCTTTCCAGCGGCATGGCGGTTTGACCAGTGCCACGGCAGCAAACCGCAGGGCAACTCGAGCCGAAAGAAAGGTCTACTGGAAGGGAGGGTGTTCAACAAGACCTGCTTGTATACAGGTGAAAGTGAATTTGGGAAACACTTACATTATATTATATGGTTATAGATTAATCAACAATCAATATGTATTAAGAATGATGATTAACATACAGCATACATAATAAGCGCCTACAGAGAGAAACAACAAAACACATAATTACAGGAAAAAAACATTAAACACAATGCTCGGAATTGCCAATGCTTGTTTTCATGTTATCGTTCGGCCATTGCGAGAGAAATCCCGCATTCCCATTTTCGGCTAACATTCCGCTAGCCGCTAATTGTTAACTCCTGTTGAGTTCAAAACCCATACCATCCATGTATAGCATATTTACATACATGTGGTTGATTTTTTATGGCTCGTAAATGTAGGTTATAAATATACCATGCCCATGGATGGTATGGAAAACCAGCTGAGGAGGCGTACTGTGTGGCGTTGCAACACCATCAATATCGAAGAAACCAGCGCCGGGTATCCGAGGACCAGCCATAAACTCCGCCTCCAAAAGTTTGCTGTGGGATGACGCCATGAACCTTATGGGGTGGCTATCTGAAGAAACTATTTAACGTTTGGTTATCTCACGTTTTTTTTTAATATCGCAAAGGTCAATCTTGGTTTTTAGATTTTGAGACCAAAAAACTTCAACGGAAGGTTTGAAATGTTTTTTTGAGGACAAGAAAAAGATTAAATAAGTGGTCACTTTTTCACAATACAAATGAGTGATATTCGAATGAAATCTTCTCTTAGACTAGTCTCCTTTCAGGGTTCCAAGGTTTCGTTTTCCGGCGTCTATGGAAATTGACTATTGCTCTTCGATAGCTAGCATGACAACAGAAGATTCCCCTCCATAGTTTCTGTAATACAACAGTATGTAATACATCTTCAAATGATCTGTACACTTCAAAAAAAGCCTTCCAGCAGCAAGTTACGTTTCTGAACTGAAAAAGATCACCTGGACCTATTGCTTCATTGGTGCAGAATATTTGGAACTTAAGGGATATTCCCAAGCAATAATACTCCCTGCTACAGGAAATACTTGACTCAGCCAAAAACAAGCGCTCCAGCCTATGACCTACTGAGCTTGTTACCTTGCTACTGGTAAAACTACTGCTCAAATGATAATTCAAAAATTCATATTTAAAAAAAACTTAGCTCTTTTTTCAATCTGAGTGCTTTATCAACAACGCCATCATCATCATCATCATCATCATCATCATCATCATCATCATCATCATCATCATCCCACCACCCTACACCCCCCAGCCCCCCCAAACCCCCGCTTTCACAGTCATCCACCTGCGGGCCCTCGGACCCTTCCGGTGCTGCAAAGGGCGAGTTGGGTAAATACCTCGGGGAAATTTTCAGGCAAAAAGTCAACATCCCGAATGATTTCCTCCATCAAACACCTTGAAAAGATATATACATTACCAAGGTGATCCCCTAGTAACTCAAAACTTCATGATTTCCCATGTGTTTCCAGGGGTTTTTGTTGGTTGTAGAAAATATGGTTTGTTAACGGAACATATCCAAAAGGAAAAAAACATGTTTTTTTGAAGATTGCGTTAGTATTCGCGGTGTCTTTCTTGCAGGAGGAACTTTTGTTTGGCTCTCAATATATAGTCATTCTTGAAGCCACTCAAAGGGGTAACCCTTTGACTGGCCTCAAAATTTAAGATTCGCAACCCATGGAAGGTTCAGAGGTAAACTAATTTTCCTACTCACTACTTATCAAGGCACCAACATTTCGGAGATGTATGACCTGTATGGCCATGGTATTGCCAATCATTTCCCACCTTCACCAATCACAAGAACAAAAAACAACAACAAAAACAAAAAAACAACAACAGCAACAGCAACAGCAACAACAACAACAACAACAAAAAAAAAAAATACAACAAAAAAAAACAACAACAACCACAACAACACAAAACATCCAAAATGGAAACAGAAAAATGCTTCCTTTCATGTGTTTTTCCAGTTGATCTGATGAGTTGAGGTACCATGTAGCTTCAACCAACTTCAACGGTCTCGAAGCATCCAACTCGGCTTTCAGCCATTCCTGAGGTAAAAAAACACCCTGAAAATAAAGGGAATGACCTAGAATACATGAATGGTTGTTTTTTATGATAAATAAGTAGGTAAATATACCAGCCCCATGGATCCTATGGGTTTGATTCATGGCTGGTGCTGTCAACCCAGTTGAAAATTCTTAGTCAAATTGGATCATTTCCAATAAAAAATCTTTGAAACCACCACCTGGCTTAGATCTGCTTAAGGCGGTTGGAATTTAAAAACTATTCCACAAATGATGGTGAAAAAATGGCGATGAATACATATATGAATACCATGTTTACAAACTTCGTTAAAAAAAAAACACCAACTAAACAAACATGAACAAACAACAGATGATGTGCGTTTGTGTGCCCAAGCACTGTAACGGTGGATTTGTTTTGGTCTTTCGCGTTAATGCCTCGTCTCGGCACTGATACACATCAGAGACTGTAACAGTGGATTTGTTTGGTCTTTCGCCTTAACGCCTTAACAGTGGATAGTGGAGGGTTTTCCCTTCATACAAATGAATGGACTATTTCCCCACTGTTATGGGGTTTAGGTACGCCCCAAGATATACCACAGAAAGATTTGGAGAAACTGAAAGTCTTTCCTATCAAGCAAGTTCCGGGGGTGAAACTGGAGAAACCAAAATGCAAGCGAGATTTTAGACAGAAATCCACTATAGACCATAAACCCACTAGTTTGGAAAAAAACATGTTGCCTTTAAGTATAGAATCAGCACCAAGACTGAAATCTTTGATCGTTCCAGCCTGGACTCAAGACTTTGGAGTGCATTCTGTTCATAAACCTGTTGAAAACCCACATTCATCACACCGTCCTTTAAAAAAAAAAGACCGACTAAGAATTTGTGTCCACAGAAAAGAGGTTCCAGCTAAATATGACAGAAGCATGTCACAAATTTCACAAAATAAATACGAGTAAATATGCACCCTGAACCTGTACCATCCTGTACCGTCTGTCTATATGCGATATTATTTTCTTCCAAGTCTCGCAACTGACCAAGCCTGTTTCCATGCCGGAACCTGCCGGAGGGCTGAGATCTAAGTCGTTCTTTTGGCTGTCGATTTTCAATGCAGTTGATCTGATATGACAATCACACTTGAATTCTATGACTTTGGCATGCTGTTGCAGAATGTTGAACTAGGATTGGTTTAAAGAACCAATAGTTCTTTAACCACCAAAAAAAAGAACTCAACATGTTCAAGAATCATAGTGTTCTGTTTGGGGTAAGGGTTGCATCTTCATCGGCGGGAAGGAGACGCCAATTGCCCCGTTCTATTATGATCACTCCATTCTTTCAGGGAGGCTACAAATCCGCTGCTTTCCATGTCCACAACATTGAACAAGAGTTGGTAGTTGAACCAACCCATCTGAACATCTTCGTCAAAAAACTTCCATCTTCCCCAATCTTCAGGGTGAAATAATGGGAAACCACCAACAACTATATATACAAAGAAACCACTAACAACAATTAAGACAATCATGGGCAAGCTTGCTGTGACATCTACAAAAAAATATGGATCCATCATACTCCGTCATGCAACCAATGCAGCTCTCAAACCTCTGCTGCTCAGCTGGCGGACCTTCAAGACCCAAGGGTTGAGGATAGGCTAAGGGAGAAATGGGAGATGCTGGGGTAGGGTAATGGGGTAAAGGTATGTACCCTTTGGTAAACTAACTTAGCAATGGAATATCACCATTTTCAATAGGAAATACATGGAAATACATCTTCAAAGGGTCCATTTTCCATTGCTATGTTAGTTTACCGGAGTGTAAAGAGTACAATATTATATACAGGACAAGTGACAAGTATTTATAAAATGTCTTGCTGGAGTTAGTTCAATGAACATCCAAACAAGTACAGAAGACTAGTCGAACATGTATATTCCAATGTAACCTAGGACCTAGGACCTAGATGACGTGATGCCTATGGTGGCTATGGCGGAACGACTCCCTTGTATACGGATTGCATACGTACATGAGTAACAATATCAATCATAGCTTTCACTGAATGTCATAAATCATGCATCCCCTTTTCTAGCCCAAATGATTACCAATTGTACAAAACACCACCATCATCATATCCATGAAAAACTTCAAGTCACTCATCAGTTTCATGACCGAGGCCTGAAGCCGGTTGGCACAGGAGGTGGTTCCTACCACTCCCAGCACACGGGATGTCCGGGAGGTCGTGATCCCACTGCGACCGTGGTGGTACGACCGTGGTGGAGTAAAGGCCTGCAGCTGAAGGCTATCAAACTGGCATCCAGCAGGGGTGAAGGATCCATCATCAAATTTGATGTGGAGGTATTGACTCAAATCCCTAACTAGCAGTGGCGAAACAAAAGCTTCTTTATGGGGATTCACTACCAAAAAATACAATAATCCTGGTGTTGATTGGAATCCTGGGTGGGGGGTTAGATCCAAAGTATGTAGAAAATGAGAGTTCTCAAGTTGAAATGTCGAATCCATTCCATATGTGTCTTTAACCTATCCAGCCCTGGAAACTACTATGATTTTACCAGCATTCTGTTAAAGCTAGCAGATGTCAACATCAACCATTTTTCTAAGTCAAAAGGCCTGGACAGGTTGGAAGCCTGAATCACCCTAGTTGCAAGTGGGTGATACTATTGAGATGATAGCATCCAATGGGTACCCCACAGGCACGTATCCCCATATTTCCCCATATTTCTGGCCAAATTGGAACAATTCCAAGTGCTGTATTTCGGCCGTTTGGTGGAATTGCCCTGCAAAACACCACCGTTCGTCGCTATAAATTGGCCCAGGGTTCTCCATTGCAACTTTACTCTCAAGTGCTACGAATTCACATAATGGAAGAATATATAACTCCTCACAATGATATTGATCCATTCTTTCATATTGACTATGAAAGTTTACCCCCTGGAAGTTTAACATAGCCCCTGAAAATGGATGGTTGGAAGATGAGTTTCCTTTTGGGATTCCACATTGGGGTGTCTCCAACATGTTTGTTAAACAGTTGGACTTTCCGGCCAGCGATTCGTTTGTTCCACCCCGATGGACCCTCAACGTTGAGGTCTCCCTGCCGATTCGGGTCTTCCGACGCGGTGAACGGACCTTGAACGAACCAAGATGGAAAAATGAGGGAGTTTGGGTTACAAAGGTGATGTCATTGATCTGATATGATATCATTTGACATCAAATATCATATATCAATATATGGTATGTATATGATACCTGATCAATGATGACAAATGATATATGATGTATATTCTCTCTCTCTCTCTCTCTAGCGCCATCAGATCGTCCCTACAGGGAGGGGGCGCGACGACCCAAACCAGCAAAGAAAAAACACATTCAGCATGTATATTGATGTATGATATTTGATATGATCGAATCACAGTCAAAAGGTTTTCAAATGAGATGTGATACTACTACATTTCACATGATAGAACCCCAAAAAAAACAAACTAGTCAAATTGGGTCTCAAGAAAGTATCAAAGCATTCTTGATTCGACTAGCCCTAGGTTTGTCGCTGTAATAAGTTGCATCACCATAGTTGCTTCGGAATGGCATCCGTTGACATACACCATCGTTGTGCAACACGTCCCCCCACATGAAAAAATTAGGAAGACTACAAAACAGGCTGTAGTTTCTATGCAACTGAAAGATTTCGACCATAAATTGAGGTCAACCAATAACCAACAACACTCAACATTTGGGGCCCATGATTCCGAATCAATGAATGTGAAGCTTCCCTTCCGTTTCTAGGGCCCCAAACGTGCTAAGAGCACCACGCCAAAGCATGGCCCGACACCCGGCCGAAGAGCCCGAAATGGCAAGCTGAAGCCCAGGTTTCGAAAGGAACCACTTTTCTTAGGGTCCAGTTGAAGGATAAGAAACGGAAACAACACGTCACAAGTCCCGTTCTGTGATGTCTGGCTTGGTTCCATAAGGTCCACACAACAAAAAAATATGTGGATATTAGTACAGTAGAAAGGAAAATGAGAGGGCTGGAATGTCAGCCCCTACCCCAACCCCAAAAAAAATAAAAAAAACTTTACCATCAATCTGGTTGTGTTGGATATCAATATATGCCATCATCATCACCATCACCATCTCCAATCTAATCTTCATCATCGTCATTCTCATCATCGTCATTGTCAGCATGATCATCAATCATCATGAATCATCACCGTCACCATCACTGTCACCAATGTCATCTTCATCAACCATAAAAAAATCATCATCAAGCATCATCAATCATAATCAAGCATCATCAAGGATCATCATCATCATCACCATCATCACATCAATCATCATTGTCGTTGTCGTCATCATCATCACCATCATCATCATGATCTTCATCATTGTCGTCAACATGATCATCCATTATTATTAGCATCGTCGTCGTCATCATCATCAGCATCAGCATCAGCATCATCATCATCATCATCATCATCATCATCATCAGCATCAGCAGCATCAGCATCATCAGCATCATCATCATCATCATCATCATCATCATCATCATCATCATCATCATCATCACCATCATCATCATCATCATCATCATCATCATCATCAGCATCATCATCATCATCATCAGCATCAGCATCAGCATCATCATCATCATCATCATCATCATCATCATCAGCATCAGCAGCATCAGCATCATCATCATCATCATCATCATCATCATCATCATCATCATCATCATCACCATCATCATCACCATCATCATCATCATCATCATCATCATCATCATCATCCTGGGTATTTTCACCTGCTACTCTATTGACCTGCTTTGTTGCAGCACGTCCCTCCCCTCCCCAATTTTCCACAGTGCAGTGGTCACAAGGTGACGGCAGAAAGAATTTTTCCCAGGGACCAATGCCAACAACGACTCGAAGTTGTGATATTTGTTTTCCATCAAACTCCATCAAAAATGAGTGGACATTATCTCAAGTGGACAAAGATCGGAAAAGGCAACTCAACTTCCCAAACTACCTTTGGAAGATGGAAATATGATGGTTCCCTGATGGTTTCCTAGATTGTCGATAGCTTCCTGCCAAATATTAGTCTAATGCAATGCAAACCTCCAAGAGAAACAAATGATCACCTGTAACACATCCACATTTGTGACGTGAACCATGAAATAATGGTTGGATAGCAGGAACCCTTATGGCTTATCGGGCTTATGCAATTCCTTCTGTAAGAACTCATGACTTGTTAAATTCTGCGATGTTTGAGCTCTAATGAGCTAATCGAGAAGGCCCTATCTTCCACTGAACCTTCGGTACTGGAGGAAGGGCAACTGTGTAACTAAAAACATCACATCACCCCTGGAAATATAAGACTTGCAAACCCAAGTCCTAAATGTTGACGAACTTTCTCATTTGGCTACTGTTTAATGAGCTTCATTCCCTTTTAACATCAACTTTGGGGGATCTATTATGTATCGATTCGATACATTTCCCTGAAGCAGGTATGGTATTGGATGCCCTGGGTGCTGAGGACTCCGAGTGAACCCAGAGTACTTACCTCCGGCGGAATCTTGGAGCTACGCAGCTACGAATGACATGATGTATTCACATGTCAGATATGGACGACATGGCGGCCCAACAGGTGCTTGTCAGTATTGGCACTTGTCAGTGGCCTGTCACTTCATTTTGGTTGCTTCTGGAGCAGCCTCTGCGGAACCACGCTTTACTCCCAACCTCAGTGGAAACAGCTTGGCAGAAAGTCGTCCTGATTCGACTAGACCTCCACCTCCACCTCATCTTCATCATCACTGTCTGTCCCATCTCCACCTTCATCATCTGTCATCCATCTCAATCCTTATACACACCTTCCCGAAGCATAAGACACCCAACACCGACTCCAGCTGATCGCTTGCAAGCAAGAAGCGCTGCAATGAAAACAACGGCCAAGAGGAGTGCGCAAAGCCTGGAGTTTGGAGTGGCTTCATGAAGCACAACTTACCTAAGGCTTTATAGGACAACAAACCTTTATCCTTTCACCAAAACGATCCGTATATGAGAAAAAAAAAGGTACGAATCGACCTGTGATGCTTCAAAAAAATCAAAAAAAATCCGTAACTCAGAAGCCGGAAGCCAACCTTTTGGGGGGGTAGCGAATGATCTTTGTGGACGTTCGCCATCCTGTAATATCTTAGATTCTTAGGTGACGTCACGTCACTGTTGCACCATTAAACACCAGCATTTCAGCGAATGGTGCCAGGCTACTTTGCAAATTGGAAGGGAATGTGATATATTCATTTATTTATATCAATATCAAAGTGATGTATATACTTGTGGCTTCAAGTAGTGCGTACTTCAAAATGAGTAATAAATGTTCTCTTTCTCTCTAGAGCCATCAGTGCTACCGTGCGTGAATACTAGGACCTTGGGCGTTTTGTAATGGCTTGGATGAATGAATTGTGTATCCAAATAATTAGAGTGAATAATTACTACCATGGTCATACCTGATTCTGTCCAATACTCATAGGACATTTTAGGGCCAGTGACATATTTTTCCATTTCGTTGCCAGCCACCATGCAGTGGTAGCTTTTCTCGTCTTGGGAGCCACCCCAGTCTTGCCAATCGCATGAAAGGTGTGCAGTTTCCTTGCCTTCCCTTATCCACACGGCCCCACAGGTGCGCCTAAAACATTGGATCACAGTGATGTTGGTCAGGAGGAGACCAACCACCACTCCGTTGAGAGGAACACGGCACATGTTGTACCTGAGCCACCATTGAAGATGGCGACACACCAACCTTTTTCCATCAGAAAATGTGCATATACAATTTCATACAACTATAACCCGAAAAAAGACAACAAAGCTTAGGGGAGTTACACCCTGGATATTTTACATGGATACTGAAAAATGATGGTCATATTAGTAATATCCAAATGGTATTTCATTTCATTCTCAAATTGTGTTGATTTTATCTTTAAAAAACTCATGGGTGTACCCTCTAAGAAACGAGTTTCTTTCTCTCACTGAAAAAAGGAGTGTTGCCATCCCCAAACTTAGATTTGCTGAAGCAAAACTGTTTGGAGGGACCTGTGACCTGGAGGTCCACCTTGTGAGGAGGAAAAAAACAGCACCTGGTACATATTTCCTAAGCAGGTGACTAGCAGGTGTGCATCCATCAACCCTTGAACGTCTGACGTTGATCGAGAAAACCAAATCCACCATATCCCACATACTTGGGCTCCAAACATGGTCGCTCGAACACGTTCCTGGGCGATTCGTTGAACATGCCCGACTCCAGGCCGGAATCGGGAAGAGCCAATCGGTCGTCAATGATTCGTTGAACGATTTCAAAGGCTTTCCGGGGAGACAAAGAAAAGCAAGATCATGATGAAGAAATTTAAGAAACATGGTTTGAAGAACCAACTCAAGACCCTAATACTTCTTGGTCGGTGGAATAAAGTTTATTGAAGATGAAGAAACTTATATGAAAGTAGCAGTGCAAATTGTTGCAGTAAATACCTTTCTCTTATAGTCCTAAAGTGACCCGAATACCGTATGAATGATCAAAAGTTCCATCTATAGAGTGCAACTGGTTGCCATGGCGCCTGTCTCCCCCGTACGCACCTTTCTCTGGGCTCTGTAATCAACGGGTGACTGAAATTATTTTCACCACTATGAAGATCCTAGTGGCTAGTAACTAGTAAGTGTGCAAAATCCAACTTAGATTTGCATCTTCCCGGGATGTGTTCATCCAAATAGAGGTCTACATTTCGACCAACAGCTCTCACCCTGCCCATACCACGGCAACCGAAGTTCTACGCCATTTCATCCGAAAACTGTAGCCTACAAAACGTCCATCTCCGGCACCCCTTGCCGCCAGGCATCAGGGACCAACTCACTTTTCAAGCTTCCCACGGAAGGGAAGTAGATACCCACACAGAACTCAAAGACGAGGAAAGCCAGGAAACATACCTGAACGAGCCGTTCGCTAATTGTTGGCCAAAGAAACTCAGGAAGCAAATGGTGCAAATGTAGCACATGAGGTGCAGTACAATATGTTTAAAGCATGGTGAACTACATGCCATGAGGGGCAACGGTGTTTGAATGTTTTTGATGACAACAATGGGACATGAAATCAGCATCTATGAAGATCTCTTATGCACAAATGGTTCGAAATGGCATAGACTCTTCATAGCCTCCTCAAAAAGCAATGTTTTACAGATTGTAGAGCGCTTTGAGTGAGAAAAAAAACGGATGTCCCTTTTGAGAGAAGGAATTCAAAATCTTCACATCCCATCTTGACGAATCTTTTCTCCACTTTTTGCACTTAAAAAAAACTCACCTCCTCAGTTTCCTGATCCTCGTGGGGAGCTGCCACCTGCGAGGGTTTGGGTCCAAGGCGCGTGAGTGTTGTGCCCAGCAGACAACCCTGCCACGGCAAAGGCAAAAACGCCCAGGACGGCCACCAGCTGTAGCCTGGCTAGCTGCTAGCTCTTGTGGTCTTCGTTTGCTGTTTTTTGGGGTTGGGTACAAATAAATATAAGTTGAAAATAAAGTAAAACTGATGATGATGAAAACTGATGATGATGAAAACTGATGATGATGAAAACTGATGATGATGATGATGATGATGATGATGATGATGATGATGATGGTGATGATGCGAATCTCATCATAATTTACAGGGAGGATGTTGTAAAAGTTACGGTTAATAGGGATGTTCAGCACGTTCTAAAATTACCAAGATGTTCACAACTGAGACCAGTCACCAGATTTTTGTTGGGACTTGGGATCTTCACAGACTCCGGCGCCCGAGCCAAAATAGGTGCTTGTCAAATTGTTTTCTATCTTCTCTACCTTTTGGAGCGGAAATTACACATATATATATAGATTGAAACATGAAGGTTAGAATTACCCAGCTAGTGATGATGCGAAGAAGCTATAGGGAAAGGTTTCAGCCTCTATGTTGAAACCGCCAGCCAGAAGTGAAACCGCCATACTTTTTTGTTGTTAGGATGCCAATTGCCAAGAGAAAACAAACGCCCCTGCACCGAGCTTTCTTACCACACTAAATGCAAGGAAACAGGCTGACAAGCCATCCAAATATTTTGAACTTAGTTGCCCTGAAACTAACATGGCACCTACTAGGAGGCTTTTTGAAAAAGAAATTCAACCTGCGCCATGTTTCGTTTCAGCAAATATTTTTCAGATGGGAGGTTACCTCCACATGAACCGCGAAGCCCTTTCAAACAAAAAGACTTCGAAGCCTTCCTGTCTAAATATTCGTAGTTTCTTGAACCTCTCAAAGATGTGAAACCCTCAACAACTTCCCACCTAGTGGAACTTATCTAGCGGGATAGATTGGGATACTATTTGGGTGGGCGGGTTCTATACCCTGCAATGCTGTATCATATAAGCATTCTTACTTCTCTAGCCCCTTTCTTTCTGGACTCACCTCGGGGTAAAACAAAAAAAACTCCAAAAATTTCCAAAGCTACTTCCGAGACCTCTGGATGGAGGGTATCTTCTCACTGATCAGGGTAGATGTTGATGCCCCAGACCTGAGGATCAGGTGTATCCATCTTCTCTAATCTAGATGTGTCATGATTCCACAAACGCCGAAGGTCGTTGGATTGAAGCGGGTTTTTGTTGGCTCCCTGGACAGGTTGCAAATTGCTGTGACGTAACCCATCCTGGGCGCATTCCTCTTGTTTTGGCTGCTGACCTTTTGGACGGATGCTGATAAAACATGGAAAATCTTCTCCATTCCTTTATGTAGCTCCGGAGTTTTTTCATATCTATAAATCTACATTCGCCCCAAGTCCCCCACTTCGTACTTTTTAAAAAAATACCGCAGAGAGGTCTCTGCAAACGCAACCCCTTTTTTTTCAGAGTGAAGGCTTGCTGGACGCAACGCCACCATTGCCAAACCTTCACAAAGGTCAGCAGGAAGCAGGTTTGAATCTCATCAGCTTGGAAGACGTGAAAGGGCCCTGTTGCCACACTTGAAATTACCACCACCATAAACCATAAACAACAAGGCAGCATTGTTTTTTAAAACTGCCGTCTTGTTGGCCCTTATTTTTGGGTGCTACCAACGAGCTCACAAAAACTATACAAAAATTACAGTTGAACATGAAAAATCCACCCACCACCAGCAGCACCCAAAAGCCTTGGCAACAGTAAATCAGGGGTCCTTGGTGAGAACCAGGCGCTTCAGGAAGAATTGTCATAGACAGTTTGAAATTCTTGCCCCTTGTGCTTGGACAGGTATTCACTTCCGAAAGAGTTCCGGAATTCACTGAATCCCGGAACTCAGGACTGACACAGTAACTATACAGAAAAGTGCGGCCATTACTGAGTTTACAGTCCTTTACCAGGAAGTGTGGAATTTGAGGAAGGATGGAAAGTACTTCGCATTCGTATCCTCACATTGAGCCAAAATGACGGCAACCCTTCCAAGTCTAGAACAAATGGATAATATACAGTATAGTATTATACCGTATCTTAAAAAAAAAATAAATATAATATATAATATATATAAAGTCTTGTACCTATCTGAATTTGATGTGTAGATGCAAAAATAGTCACGTATACACACAGCCGTGAATTATGTTGTTGTTTCTTGTCTTTTCTTTTTAATTTCTGTCTATCCACGAAGCATCCTGCCTCCCTAACAATGACATGCTGCTTGGCATCGAAACGATGATCCTCCGTAGCCAGCGATGTATCCATGGCATCATCCCGCAGCAAGCGACCACCGAGGTGCCAAGGAAGGGGCTGCCGGGAGAAGCAGCTCGGTCCGAAGGAGGCAATTCGGACCTGCAAATTTGGATGGAAGAAATTTCTGCAGGTTTTTCTCATGGTTTTTCAAATACAAAACCCGTGGTAAATAAATATCGCCAGGATTTTTGGATGAGACGTGGCCCCAACAAAAAACAGCAAAAACACAAACTGTTCGTGGTTTAATTATTTGATCCTGGATCCATGGCTGATTTTAGCTCCAAACAATAGAGTGGGGTAGAAATTGGGACCAAATCTAGATACACTCCCGTGGTAAAGAAACATAGCCCCTATTAAATCAAAAGAACTGGGTGGGGTTGAAAGACTAGCCTTTCCTTTTTGAGATGGTAACTTTATAAGGGGCGAGATGTGCTAGTTTCAGGGAGGGTATCCTACAGGTGTTTGTTTATAGATAAAAAGAAAGTTCTGAATTGGACAATCTATATAAATAGGACATAAGATTGACCCATGTGAATAGACAGGAAGCAGGCATCTTGAAAGGATTCCTAGAAGTATCAACCACTAAGACAAATGACGCATGGGATATGGGCATGGGGTCGAATGAATAAATCATGATGACCCTGGTTGGTTGTGTCAGGGATAAATGAATACACCCGTTTTCATTCAGGGACTATTTATTTGATTCATTCTTCCGGAACCCTTAAGTCATTTTCAATGGGACTGCTCATGGTTCAGCGATCCGGCAATAGCATGTACAATGATTACAGGGTGATCTTGGGTTATCCCCCCAACCATGGTCATCAACCAAGCTGAATGGTTAGAAAACGTCTCCCAACAACACCCGCTAGCATCATTGTAGAAACATAGATCAGCCAACTTTGGATGATCCATGAGGCTTCTGTCCCTTAGTGGGAATTGTAGCTGAGATACCAGCAAATATAAGTCAAATATCCGGAAAAATATATACATTATTTATATACATTTATATAAAGGTATATATAATATATGATGTAATATGTGTGCAAGATACAAATACAAATTTTATACGACACAAATAAGCCTGTGTATTCATGAGTATATATTTATATATATATAATATACACATGCACCTGGATACGGGATGCATGAGGATGAACCAACCACTAATGTGGCCTGAAGGTGCCGTGGATCCCCTTGGAAAAGTAGATCGCTTGTCAGTTCCAAGTACATACGAATTCCATTGTTTAATTTACCTAATCAGGGCTGATCAACTCCCATCTTTTAATGCCTGAGATATCCGAATCATCTTGAATTTTTCACTATTCTACAAAGGTGCAGATTAAGATACTCCGGTGTACCTTCTCTGTTTCTTTTATTGGGTGCACTAAGTTGGAGTTTGAAATTCTTCCCAGGAATCAATGGTGTCAATGCCACCTGAATCTCTGGAAGCTTCGACCTGAACTGCGCTAAGACTCCTTAGGGTGGACATCTGGGAGGCGTTTTGGGTGTCCGGGTTTTTGGTGATATATGACCCCACAGGTAGTAACCCACCGGTGAACGACCTGGTGGGAAAGTCATTTTCGAAGGGTGCATATGAGTTATTCAGCTGCAAATGTGTACTGAAGAAGTCAGGATTTGAACCACTTTAGGTGTTAGGATTTCAGCCGCGAATGTGTACTGTTAGATTGTGAGGAGCCACTTTAGTGTTGACTCACCAGCAAATTCGGAAATCACGGGTGCTTCAGTTTCCAAAAGTGAAAATTTAGAATCCTGTGAGGAAGACAATGCAGAAAATGGGAGGCCTTGAGATTCTGAATGTATTCCGTTGGATGGCAACCCTTCCTGCAACTATCACTTCAAAAAATATGGCATCCCATGAAAAGAAAAGGAGAGTAAGTCTTCCAACCGTTCAATGTTTTAGGTGAAAACTCGCTCCGGATGTTTCGGGGAGGTTCTACCGTAAAAATTTAAGGGTGACCCCCACCCCAGGAAATAAACCTTTTTTTTTCACATCATCGGCCATGGGAATCCAAGACTACCTCCTAGAAACTAAGTCCCTAATAACTAATAGCACATAATTCACCAACAAGGGAAATGAATAATCCCTTCTTATACGGCCTGGGGTTGGGTGGCATTGGGGGGTTTGGCACCCAAAAACCCTCTGATTCCAATGCTTGTAGATCTTGAAAGCTTCCATCCCTCCCTGGATCTCCGGCATCGTTGCCAAGTCTCCCAAGCAGCTGAGACAAATCGCACGATCCACAAAGAGATCCACCGTGCCAGAAGTCACCCTGGCGAACGAACGGCGTTTCCGAGACCATTTCCATCCCCACTAGACCAAGCCACCCAGGGAATTACTCACACAAATCCTGAAGTCACAAAACAGGCATGGAATCACACCCATTTCGAAAAAAAGAAAATCATCAAGCTATAGGCTGCAAGCAAACCAACCGATTTTACATCATTTTACGAAACAGTAGTTTATGGTCATGGTGTTTATTCGATTATTTCCAGTTTGGGGTTGCACAAGTTTGGAGGTGCTATGTGACCTCTGGCCCTTGCAACGCTGAAGGATTTCCAGCAGCGCAACACGCTCAACGTCGCCGTGGCGTTTGTAGGGCGCACGCTCCTGGTGTCGGCTTATGTCGACTTTAACCTTCAGGATGTAGTGCGTATTTGGTGCTGGAAGGGATATACAGTTAATTCGGGTGATTCTATATCACCACCTGCTGCCAGAACCAGAAAGATCCAGGAAGATCTTTGAAAAGAAACAGAAGCCAAAGGAACCTAGCACATGATTGTAGCGAAGTCACCAGATTAGATAGAAATGCCCTGAGCATTAAAGATGTTGAGGAATATTGATGGATGTTGATGGATGTCCAATGGACATCTTGTAGAAATAAATTTCATACTTGCTGTTTCAGATGATGGAAGCCCCAATAGAAATGGGGAAGGTCCTTTTCTGTTCCAGCCATCAACTTCATGGACACCATGTCCATCCGATATCCTCCGAAACAACTCCAGTCATATGTACGTGACACCAGCTACCATAAACTACATCCATCGTCATCCATTTACAAGCTACCCTGCTTCCACATGATAGATGATTTTTTCCTTAATATCAGGTTACACTCTTAATGTTTCCATTAACTTCATTTCCACCAAATCTTTTCTTACCCAACAAAAAACCCAGCAACAAAAAAAAATACAACCCTGTTGTTTTAACCACCAGCCATCACGGTTTTCCAGCCCGTCCTTGATCTTGTAGCCTAAGTCCACGCTCAAGAGCTGATCTGCCTCGTAGATAGGTTGATGATGATATGGGTGTGTGAAAATCCGTAGATGTCGTTACACCCCCGAAAACTAATATGGATACCTCAAATGATGGTTTGGAAAAGGTGCTTCCTTATAAATATGGCCATTTTTCGTATCTATGTTATATTTCTGGAGGGTATATGTCCGTTGTACCTTCTTCAAAAAAGGGGGGCATGATAATTTATCGGAAGGATTTACAAATTCAATTCATAAAACAGACTTCGTGAAGGATTTCTAGATTCAAAATGTGCCAAAAATTAAATGCAACTTATGGGGTCTCTTCCCAAGGGTCCCTCTGATTTTTCACTGATTTTGGTGTGACCTTGGTGCAGATTCATATAAGTTGCATAGGTTTTGGTATCTATATGCATTCATATTTGCATATTATCAAATGTATTCTCGCTATATATCAGTGTCCCAAAAGGATCTGAAGAGGTAAATGTAAATAGCAGCTTAACAGTCCCAAGATCCCCACTATCATATGATGTCATTTAAGAAGTGAATGATGGCTTCCCAAGCATTATCTAATAAGCGCGTCCTCTTGCATCAACAAATAGTGAAAAATGATATCTTCTCCAACACGAGCAATCTCGACTTGTCAGATCTTCATAATTTTTTCCTCGTGGTTGCAAAGGATTCCAGTATGTTCCAGTAAATGTTCAGCTTGGTTCATTTGGAGCTCCTCAGCCAGTGGTTACCTGACTGCTAGAACCTTCTTATACTATATACTCCCCGGAAAACTAACGTGTCCCCTGAAATCAATGGTTTGAAAATGCATTTCCTATTGAAATAGTCCCTTTTTAAGGGACATGTTAGTTTTCGGGGGTGTATATCATCTTATAAAATCTTGAGACTTGCAAGCATCTAAGCATCCCAAGGAAAAAATCCATGTCTCTCAACCGGTCAACCCGCGACCCAGATGGAACCACCAAGCTGCATCTGCTTCTGGGTGCATGTTTCTGGCATCTGTGAAGATCAACTTCCTCCCTGGCGGTTCAGATGATGAAGAAAGAAGTACCATCCCCTCCCCACCCAAAAAGGGCGGAAAACCATTCTTGATATGAGGATATGAGGCATTTCCGTATCAATTCAACACGGACTCTGAGACCATTAAGTTCCTGATCAGGCATGCCACAAGCCATCTTTGGATAGGCACACCAAGAAATGAGTTGCAATTTGTGAACACCTGCTGGTTACAAATTCATCTGACAATAAAACAATCGCCCTCAAAAAAGAAAAAAACATCTTATTACCCAGTCATTTTGGCATTTCCAAAAAATCCCAGCGCAGTTCATCGCCACCCTGAACATACTGCAAGTTCCTTTTAAAAGAGGTGGCCATTGTGGCCTGTCTTGGGCATGGAACAGAAAATCATACGGACTTGTTGATTATGCGGGCTCTTTTACATGACCCTGATCATTCTCCCAAGAACTGCCAACTTCCAAAGTAATATGTCCTTCCATTTAAAGCCTGGCCACTTCCAGAAAACCAGCCCATCAAACCATGGAGAAAAAAAACAACTTTTCAGGGTTTTTCCGTTGCTTCCATCCAAAAATATCCATCCAAATCTGTGGTAAATCTCGCCTGTGGAATGAGGTAGTTGCCATTCGAGGAAGCCCAAGGCTCGTAAACTCCAAGGGCTCGATGCATCGGTCTTTCTCCGTTGCCTTTCGCCCACGAGAACTCACGTCGTGGTTTTTGGATGAGGGGAGCCAATCACCTTTAAGAAAACATGATGAAAACGGATGGATGGTAAGGAAGGTGTCCTTAAAAAAACAAACAGTGTCCTGTTCATCCCGTATTGTTTGAAATATTCGACTTATAGTTGCTCACCACACCAATCAAAAAAACAAATAATTTTATCAATTCTATATCTTTCATTTTCTTTATACTCTAAGCCCTCGCAGCTCATCCATGCCGAGCAAAGCGCACCTCAGAATGACCCTAGCTGCGCTGTTGGCAAAGGACTGAGGAGCACATGGGATGCCCATCGCACGCAGCAAGGGTTCTTGCCAGACCAAACCCACGTCTGCCATCTGACGACGTTTTTACCGGTAACACGCACCCAAAAAAAAAGTGGTCAGAAAATGTCACCTTATGTGGCCAGAACCAGTGGGTTGAAGTTTGGACATGGGATAAATCCACAAATCATACCAACTGAGTACAACTGAATACAAATGCTTCAGGGAGTTGGTCGTTTTCAGGTCAGTCCCTGAGTGAGTCACCTCATAATTTAAGCAGAATGGATGACGAGATGACGTTTTATCCATTCACATGATGACAGTGGATAGTGAAGGGTCCCAAACACTATATAAAACTGATCGCACCAAAAACTAAGATGGAAGCCATCTGTACAGGAAAATGCTTGACCATTGTTCTCATTTCACAAGTATCTTCAAGTTGTTTCGCCGTTAGTTTTCAATATAAAGATCACTGCTAATTGCTATAGGATCACAATGAATATGGCAATAAAAAACAACGCCCCCCCCAAGTTAGCCAGGCATAGGCAGGCTGCACCTGAAACGCCGCAAGTTCCGCTGCGTAGTTGGCCCGTTGCGTAGGCCGGCTACGGTCGTTCAAAATGGACCAAAGGCGACGTAACTGGCAGGCCCAAGGCCTAAGGCTGTCCATGGCAATTCTCCCAACATGGCAATGGAAAATGGTGGGAAATCTCATCATTGGTACCCCCGCCCCCCCCGGAAATGAACGAATGTCGACCCTAAAAAAAGACCATCCCAAAAGGACATTCAATTTTCAGGGGGACATGTTAGTTTTCAGGGGGGCAAATGCATCATAGTTCGGATCCTTTCGGTAGAAATGAGATCCCTATTATACCTGAAATCCATACTTGGCAAATACCAGACTTGAAAAACCCCAAGTTTCAGTGAGTTCATGTGAAAAATCCCCATGAGTTGACATCACCAAATTTGTACCGGATGCACCTCAGGACATCTCTTCTCCACCAGGAAGGCATCTCCTTGCTGCTAGTGCTACCTGCAACATCACAGGTCATGTGATTTTTGGAAGCTGGAACCCTGAAGATATTGGAGAGTCAGTGAAAAATGGACAAAAGATGGCAACATAATCAGACATTCCCCACCATGTGCCCACTGGAAAATCCCCAAATGCACGGAGTGTACAATGCTCCAATCCTATATATCTGCAGGTCCACCTGCCAGGACCCTTGAAATGACCCAAATGGGGTGGGCCCTAGTGATTGCACGGACAAAATGCGAGAAAAAGTACTGCACTTCACATATGAAAGTGACGTCAAGTAACTGCTTAACAATATATACATGTATATACATATTACAAAGGGGTGCAAACTGTTTGATGTCAACTACACCCCGCACAAACACACAGCCCCAAAACAATTATTAAGACAGTCATTTCAAGAAACCTTTCTTCTCTCTTCTTTCCTTGCAACTCCCGGATTGTTGTTCTTCTATATACCACGTTCCATGCTTCCATTCCCAGCATCCCATAACTCATGCCTCGGGCGAGCGAGCACAAGAGAACGGGCTCTGGTTGCAGCAGCCTTCCTTGCAGCAGCCCTGCATGATCCCAAAGGACCTGCCACGGCCCATGGCGATGAATGGGAAGCATGCCACGACTCTGTAGATTGGTGAGTTGAATTTGAATTGGATCAAGGTGATCAAGGTAGACACCTCTCTATAAATATATGTTTTGTCCTCACAGTCGAAGGTCAAACGTATTGAATATAGAGACCACCAAACCTCATTCCCTTGCATGTATTGCCCTAACCGGCGAGTTCCTACCAAACGTTCCGGTGAGGCCCTACGATGAATCACCAGGTAACCCATCCAGGATGTCAGATCGAAAAAACGCCTTCCGAAAAGTCTGGCAGCTCATCAATCGATCCAGGGACAACCTCGGTGGGACCAACAGTATGTGAAGAAGGTACTGTAAATCAGGTCAAGTCAATGCTACTGTTCTACCATAAATTGTTTCCATTAGTGTTTTTGTTGGACTAAACATGTTTGTATAATATCTATACATATTTCAGGCTGTATTTACATATTATATATTATATGATCTTATTTTGTATGTTGTATATTATTATATATACCAGGAATTTCATGCATGTGCCCAAAAGACTGCATATTTCCCTCTGCTCCCATTTGCCCCCCTCTTTTTTTCCAATACCTCTAAGGAGTGACCTTATCAAACATCACTCGAATAGGACCAAGTTGGAAATGACCCTTCGTTTGACTGACTTCCAAATGTGCTGCAGTTTGACTGCGTTTGACTGAGCACTGGATCATGGTGATGAAAACATCAACTCATAAGAATCTTCAACTGTAGTGAGGTGATATGTGATATTTAATCTAAGGACCTGAAGGACTTTCTAATCAAAAATGACAAACATCATGGCATTTGTCGTTGCATCTGTATGCATCTCTTACATACATGTTTCCAATGATAAAATGCTTAAAATATTCCATTGCACACTGAGGAAACATAATTCTTGGACGGTCAAAATTCACAGGTCCCAAACCCAACAAATGGTTGCCATTTTGGTCCCTTGGTCACACGGCTTACCAACACCTTGGTGAACTTTTCAGTTGGGAATCAAGAAGCCTTTCCTCTCCCGAGAAAACTCACACTTTCGCACCTGAAAATGGGCCGAAACCCAAAAGGAAACTACTCTAAGTATTCCAACCATCCATTTTCTGGTGAGAAAGTGTTAGTTTCAGGGGGTGTAGGTGAACCTTTTTGTTGCAGGGATGTGGGTTCACTGACTGATGAAAACAAACTGATAGGTTAAACATTTGGAAGTTTTAGCACAACAAAAACGTGTGAAAGATAAGTCAAAAAGGCCCTGCAAAAAACAAAAGGCCACCTGGGTATCAACAAGTGTTCCAGAAAAACAACTTGCAAGATTGCTAGATGCGGTTCTTGGAGGGCTGTTTGGTTGAAGTGCTATTCGCAAGAACAAATCGCATCCAGGAACAACATGCTCGCGAGTTCATTGGGCTCTGCCGCTGAGATGGTCTGTCCTGGTAGGGTTGTCAGGGAGCTGGACAAAAAAATCTGACAACATGGGTTTGCTTCAGCATGGGTTTGGGGGTCTTCACGACCTTGCGACCTTAGGAACTTGGAAAATCATATTCTATTTTGCCACCTGGAAGTGCAAAATAGAGTCGTAGAAAAGCAAAAAATCGCACTGTTTCAGCATTGTTTGTTCCATCTATATATGCCATATATCTGGGTATTCAAAAAATCACACCAGAAGAAACCATCAGGAAGCTCAGAGGCGAAGAGCAACATTCATACCAAAAGCATCGCGTGTCTCACATAAGTTGAGGGATGCTTCTTTTTTTTTGCGGGATAGAAGGGCAGAAAAAAAAAACATGAATCAAAAAATATCATTTTTATGTAGGCTTTTCTTTGTTCAAAATGATGAAGTTACTCAGTTACTCACCATACAGATCTGAGAAAAAAAAACAACGAAATTCGACACCAAAAAAGCCTTCAACTTCAAGCGCCAACCTCGCCTACATGCCTTGCTGCATGTGCAATCAGCTCAGGAGGAACCAAGGCTTGAAATGGATTCCGCCTCCAGGCGACTCGTGAGAAAAGGGAAAAAAGGTCGGTCATCTCACCCTCCAGGAAATTAACATATCCCACCTGGGGAAGTTTGGAAAATCATCTTCAAAATGGACTTTTCAGAAAATATGTTAGTTTCCAGGAGGGTAACCCTGTCAATAGGGAATCTTTATCTGGACAAAGTACTATACTTCCCAACCTGAATTAAGGGGATTTTGCTAAACCACCATTTAAGGTGACCTCGGCCGTTTGGTCCTTATAATTTGCCCAGATTTCTATTAAATGGGTATATAAACCTCTTTCACCAATCACGTCATAAGCTCATTGGCCCAAACGACAACACCGTGCCTCAAGACCGCCGTCAACAACGGCAACGTTTCAATGCACTCCTTTCAAGGTTGGGTTTCTGTCAAAGCTGTCAAAGAAACGATGCAAAACAAAAAGAAAGGCAATATGTGTGTTCAATCTGTCCCAAACCATGTTCCATCATTGAGATAATTTCATGTGATGTGATGCGATCTGACATGATGTGAAAAGATACAATGATCCAAGCTTTTCGCCAAATTTTGGAGAATTCCGCTACTAAGCAGGAACGTGTAAGTCAGGAACAGTTTGCAAAGACCCAGTGTGTACTTAATGTATCTTGATATATCTTGATGTACCTTGATGGCTGGATACACGCAGATCGAACAAATGCATTACGTAACGCAATCAAAAACCCTGCGTGTATTGTTCATGGATAGTACTTGCGCGTGAATTAGCGAAGGACTTTTAACGAAAGGGCCCATGATGAACCAACTCCGTTCTTGATCGGATCGTCCGCTGTAAAAGCGACTCAGCATGACCACTTCCATCCACTGTTTTCATACTCAAAGATCTGTCAATTATGAAACCACATTCACATCTTTGCTCAGCCTACTGAAAGAGATCATCTTTCACTATCAACCGAAGAATCGAATCATTACATAGTTGGTGATATCAACCAATTTGAAAAATATGATCGTCAAAATTGGATCATGTCCCCAGGATAGGGCTGAAATAAAAAATTGATTTGAAACCACCACCTAGATTCTAGATCAAGACTAATCCACAGGTGGTACAGAGTATCACCTACTAAAACCCTGCGGTCCATCACCACCCAATGGCAGTCCCCTGGCCAATGCTGACGGCTTCTCAGCAAGGCAGACATGAAAGATCGCCTTTGATGGCTTGGCAGTGCCAGGAAGCCATCTTTCAAAGTGAAAAGTATAATCGTTCAACGATTTTTGCCACTCCCTTTGATATGCTAAAAAAGGTTGGCTTAGAATTCCCTTGGTTCCGAGAATTGTCAAATGCACAAAGGAAATCAGTCTTAATACATCTGTCATTTTGTACACGAAGCATTTGTATAGAAAAACCTTTGGCGGTCTGTGTATACTGAGTCTCTACGCCTCTTAAATTCACCCTAGAACAAACAGTTCCCGACTTCCTGTTGATGTTCACATTTTGTCCGCATTCCCATCCCCCAAACAAAAATCAAAGAAGTTTGGAGTTTAACCATTCAGCAGGTGAGTCTATCCCCTTTTTAACTTCAGCCCATCCGAGCAAGCTTGAACATTTGCATATGGATATTGGAAATGATCGGAATTGAAAAGAGTACGTATACACCCTCCGGGAGGGTGTAATATCCAACATATCCAACCTGGGGAAAGGAAAAATCATCTTAAAAAGTGAATTGGTAGGGGATATGTTAGTTCCCTGGAGGGTAACTCATTTCAAACCTGGCATGTTTGCGTATCCCAGCCCACTGGAAGCCTGAGAGTGAGTCGACCAACCCTCCATTTCGGTTGTTACATATCCCTGTCCCACTGGGAAAGTGAAGCTGCATAAGGGGACCTGTATAGTGAATGAAAGGGTTGTAGCCGGTGGTCCCCATTGGATAAAAATCGTCAAATTTCTACTTTTTCATATCCCCATTGGATACACCATGAACCCAACCACCAGGTACCACATAGGTGGTCGCTGTGCACGTAGAAATGTCAAATGTTCCATCAGCTGTACCAGCCTTCAACGTTTGAGCCGGTGGTCCCTTCTTAAGTGGAGCCAGTAAGGGAAGGAAGATCATAGTACCATCCATCTCATACAACGTAAAGCAAGCGTGTTTGGCCATGTACAACTTCTAACAAACATGTACAACCTCTTTATATTTTGGTAGCTACCAGTTGCTGCTTTGGAAGTTTTGGGAGGTAAACTTCCACAAGCGGTTCAGAAGCAAAAGCTATGATTTTGATTGATTTTGAACCACCAGCAGCAAACCAGCAATCAAATGTTCGATGAAACGCCCTTTCGATTGGTGGAATACCTCCACTCAATCCAGGAATCCAGCACCACGGAAAATAGGGGAGTGGTGGAATCATAGAATGCTGCCGCATGGGGCGCCATATAATCCATATACTTATTATATATCTATTTCAAATTGTTTTTGAAAAAATACACCCCCGAAAATTCGCATGGAACCTGAAAATGATGGTTTCCAAAAGGAATCTCCTCTTCCATCAACTGCAACTTCATGAAACTAAATCACCAAATTATCGCGTCACTTCTCAAACATACCTGCACATCAATCAGGAGAGAGAAAAAACAAACAAGAATGTATGGTAGAAACTGAGACTCGGTTCATCTTGGAACCATAAAAAAAATGGATGAAACTGCAAGTTCTTGGTACACAAAGTTCAACAGAAACCGTTCTCTTCTTTGTGTGGCCCCCAAGCGGTTGGCCCTAGGCCTCAACACTTCGTCGGCTTTCAATTCCTTCAGCCTTGGAAAACAACTTCACCGAACAGTTCCGCACAGTTCGGAACCCCTGAAAATAGGGGGTTTTCCAAAAAGGAAATGAGCGGAATCTTCCAACTTATCCATTTTCAGGTGCAAAATGTCAGTTTCAGGGAGAGCAGGATGACATGACAATGGGAATTCACCATTTTCTAATAGGAGATGCATCTTCAAATGGTTGTTTTTACATTGTCATGTTGGTTTTCGGGGGTGCAGTTGCCTTGTTGATCCACTTTGGTGCTTGGTTGCCTTCACATAATTTCTGCTGTCAAAATGAAATCTATATAATTACGTACGGGGTCCTTCCACTTTCCAGAGTCATTGTCAAGGTTGCATTCTTATATCTACTAAGTAAGTGTAAATCAAATATTATCGTATACAGCACAAAAAATACTGACGAAAAAAACATGTCACAAATTTGTGGTTGCTCTTGGCACCCCTGTTAGAGACATATGCAAACCATACTTGTCAAACTGTCGTCCGGCATACCAGATTCCAATCCATCAACCATAAGCATGCAAACCTTGACGTGAGATGTGACCTGCCCCTAAACCTAATTTCATTTTAAAACAAGCACCATGAAAGCACATCAGCTATATCACGTCTAACCCACTTAGACCAACACTCGTACAAAAAAACACCTGACTGACCTGACTATTACAGTTTGGGAACTCCTCTTCCATCTCCTTTTGCAGCTCCTGCACCACACCCACATCCCAAAGTGCACCTGAAAATGAGATGCGAATGTGGATCGATAATGAATTGCAGTTGGATCGTTCTGATTTCTGCGAGGATGTAGAATTGGATCTTTGTATTCTACGTCTACTACAAGTAATATATATATATACGTATGTATAAGGTAGGTAGAGTTTAAAGGCAAAAAAAGAATATCCAGCATCTACAGTATCCCTTGAAAGCTAAAAAAAAATTAAACCTCAGCTACAGGGATTGGTATCAATGGACAAAAAAAACTGATTAAATAGCTGAGATGGTAGACATCTCATTTATCACAAGGCATCCCAACAGCTTTTTCGCAACTTTAAGCCATCACAGTTTGTCGAGGAGTCATGGAGTCAATGTTTTTTTGAAAGGCAAAATATGTCGAAGTCTCCCACTGAAACTGGTCAACGGCACGGTTGGATTGATCAACCTGCGTAGCCATGAAGTCACGAATGGACCTGTCGGAAACATCTGAAGTCCGTTTGTTGTTGTTGATCCGTTGCTTTTGTTGGTGGGAAAAGACATGCATGTTTATCAGTAACAAATCTGCAAATTTTGATGGAAGCAAATGTATATGTATCATTCTTAGATTATGTATTCTACGTCAATTGGTACTCTTGATGGCCCTTCAATCTAAAAGAAAACTGGGGCCGTTGGAAAAGCTAATGGGATAAACTACTCAGATTTCAATTATCAACAGCAAGATTACCTTGAAGAAAGTGGATGAGTAGTTCAGAAAGGGTACTGAGCCATCATATTATATATACAGTATATATGTATACACATAGTCTGCGTAGATATACCCGTGCCAATTCATTAAAACATTTATAATTCACCAACCTTCATTCTTCTAAAATTCGGATATCTTTGTTGGTACTACCGTTTTAGATTGAGCTCATGTGATGTCGCTATAATTGGGCTACATGATGCTGCATCTTGTTGCATCCTTTTGCCAGGCGGTGTGGCCATAAACCTTCGTTTTCATGCCATTGAACTGATGTTTTTTTTAAGAAACATGTTGAGGTGATAAATGTATATATACGGAGGAAGCAGCTTGCACTCTTTTATCACACATGAGGGGATGAGTATGTTCAGCCAGCACTACACATCCTCTGGGAACATTGTTAATAATATTAACAATGGGTTCAAAGTTGTGATGGGACATATCCAAGATATGCACATGCATCAACTAGTCTTTTGAGGTCTCAGACACTCAACATAAATACCCCGGAAAGGAGGGTAATTTATGATTAAGCCTCACAAAGACCCCCTTCCCATCACCCCGCAGAGGGGATCAGGGAGAGGTGGGTGGGAAAGAAAAAGATTTATCAAAATCTTGAGCCAAAATTTGGCATCAAGATTTTGAATCACTACAACCATGTTTCAAATCCCATGGATACCCTACACCAACCAGCCATACTCCATGAGAGATAAGAAACATGTTGAGGTGATAAATGTATATATACGGAGGAAGCAGCTTGCACTCTTTTATCACACATGAGGGGATGAGTATGTTCAGCCAGCACTACACATCCTCTGGGAACATTGTTAATAATATTAACAATGGGTTCAAAGTTGTGATGGGACATATCCAAGATATGCACATGCATCAACTAGTCTTTTGAGGTCTCAGACACTCAACATAAATACCCACTGTCAGTCTTCTACCCACTGTTCCCAGAGATGATAAAGGACTGAAAGCTACTCAGAAAAGAGTGAGGCAAAAGCTGGTCCGGAAAAGAATACTCAGCTAATGACCAACCCTGGTTCGCAGACCAAGGGTCACTAAGGCCATCACGACTGAGTCCATCTGAAGGGTTACTCTCAGAGTTAATCCACTCCCACCAAACTCGCACACCCAGAGTGTGGAGCAAAACCTGCGAGAATTGGCAAATAGCATGGACATCAGGCTGGTGGCTAGAGCCCCGAATCAGGGATGCTACAGCTGATTCATTGTCGACATACCATATGACATCACGGTTAGATAAAAGTGAATGGTGTACCCAAGGGACAATGAGTCCGCATAAGGCTTCACCTGGAAAAATCTGCTGGTCTCTCGGCACCCAGGCCTGGAGAACCAGTTCTGGCACATCACATGTGCCCCCCACCGGTTGTAGAGAACCATCAAAGAGAACCCAACCTAATTTCAATTCACCATGCTCAAAGGATGCGTCCGAATAGATGATCACCGGCTCCTGAAGATCAGCCCGGAGCATGATATCTCGAGGCTCCGCATGCTCAGTGACAAACTGCAACAAAGCCAAAGTGTGCCGATGAGCTTCAGACAGAGCTGGGTCAAAACCTTGCTGCTTCTCAGCTAACAGAGGGCCGGCAATCTTCCCGACTTGACCTGCACAGAGCGAGAACATCCAGGTGATGTCTCCCCGAAGTTTTCCTGCTGCATCACGGTCCAGGGAACCAGTTTCCCTGGCAGCAGAAATCTTGGAGCAAACCTTGTGCACTGTCGAAGTTTTGGGTTGGAAGCGAATGAGGCCCATAGAGTTGAAATCCCCCATGGGCACAAAGGATTTTGGAAGCCTGGGGCTTAGCCCCCATACAGGTGAACACACACTGTATGCCTCGTTGACTAACATCTGACGCGGCTAGAAATTCCACCGCCAACTCATCGTCAAAATAGGAAGCCGCCACAGCATAGGCACAGCGACGGGCTATGCAAACCCCCAGGGAGGGAAACCTGTTGAACGAGATCACGGCCGACTCCAAACCATATGCCAATCCATACATAATGGAGAAGCGCCATCCCTGCCCTGGGACGAATATGCAGACGATACTGTACTTAAGGTGGTTTTCACTAACTGGAAGTCCACGATATGCCTCTCAAAGGCCGTCGGTTCCAACCCGACAGTGGATCCACTCAGGACGGTCAGGGAGAGCCCGGTCTACCATAGACGCCACTGAGGCGATGAAGTCCAAGTGAACTGTGTGGATGGTCTCGTGAAGGGTCGTCATCCTGTTGTGGCCACTACGTCGAGCATCGTCAATAGCTCTCTTCTTGCCGTCAGGCTGCACCAGGAGGAAGCGAGAGAATGCTCGCCAAGCCCCCCGACCAAACTGTTCGTCCAGCTCCGCCTTGGTAAGGAAATGGCTACAGTAACCTTTCTCCTGCTCGCCCCTTGTAATGGCCAGGATCTCCTCTGCAAATCGCGGCGGAGGTTTGCAGCAAAGATCCAACATAGCTTCATCAGCTGCATCACCCAGCCATTCTTGGAGGTCAGGTGGGGTGTCAGGTAGCACCGACCTAAACACCCCAGAGTCCGCAAGTTCACCAATAATGGGGTACCCCATGATTAGTTGCCGAGCCTGGGCCTCATCTGGCCAACGTAGGAGAGATGTCATGCAAGCAACAAAGCCTGGCTGCTTGGAGGAGGCCACCAGCTGAGAGCTGCAACTGCGATGCTTGTTCAACTCCTGTTCCAAAGGTGCCAACGCTTTGGCCACTGTTCGGATGATATCTCGTTGCTTCTGCGCCAGGCGTGGCAGGGCCAACCCCCAAACGGACAGGGCTTCAACTGTGAAAGCAATGTCCATTTCAGGCCAGTCCCGAGGTATAAAAGGGTTTGGTAACTGCTTTGCTTGGTGGATATGGTCTTCTTTGGAAAGGCCAGGAGGGAGAACATGGTCCAAACCTCTGTTGGAAGAGCCTGGGTACCGTTGTCCACCCAAGCCAGCCAGGAGCAAACTCTTATCCCTACCTTGGACCGGCACTGGTCCCAAGGTTTTCCACGGCTGCCCCCTCATCCGCATCCATGCCACATAGAGCTGCAGCTGGGGAAGATCACATGCACCAAGCCGATGCTGGAGCATAGGCCACACAGAGGAGTCAATGGGGAAGGAGCTAAAAGCCCCCTGCAGGTCGACACACACTGCATGGGCATCTTTGAGACCAGGAAATGACTGGATTCCGACCGGATTCCCAAATAGTGCCCTCCAACCTCATCTTCAGGGCCATCTCATCCAGCGGTTGCAGACTGGGCGGGCATTTGGAGGCACACAAAGATGGCAAGGTGCACAGGAGAACCATAATGGACGGCAAGTGGAAACCATTACCCAGTAATGAGTTACGCACCTGAACCCTCCTTGTCTCAGACCCTTGAACTGCTGAGGTAGCAGCTGGAGGGATGCCCATAAGTTGGGATCGCTCGTCCGGTGTGGGTTGTCTCCAGACATCACCCTTCCAGAGCAAGGAGGACTCCTCATAAGATGCAGGCGGGAATCGACGGGTGTCCTCATAGAAACGGGCCACCGCCTCCGGTGTAGAGAATCTAGTGCGATCATCGGGGTGATAAAACTCCCTGGTGAATGGGTGCATAGCTCCTTGCCCGGACTGCTTGATAACTTGAGCTGGATCAAAAACCGGCCGAAAACCTTGTTCCCATGACACTCTAGATGGAATAGGTTTCTTACCAACATACCGGATCTCAGGTACTGGGCCATCTAACCACCACATCCAATCCTGTGGCAAGGGCATTNTGGGCCTCATCTGGCCAACGTAGGAGAGATGTCATGCAAGCAACAAAGCCTGGCTGCTTGGAGGAGGCCACCAGCTGAGAGCTGCAACTGCGATGCTTGTTCAACTCCTGTTCCAAAGGTGCCAACGCTTTGGCCACTGTTCGGATGATATCTCGTTGCTTCTGCGCCAGGCGTGGCAGGGCCAACCCCCAAACGGACAGGGCTTCAACTGTGAAAGCAATGTCCATTTCAGGCCAGTCCCGAGGTATAAAAGGGTTTGGTAACTGCTTTGCTTGGTGGATATGGTCTTCTTTGGAAAGGCCAGGAGGGAGAACATGGTCCAAACCTCTGTTGGAAGAGCCTGGGTACCGTTGTCCACCCAAGCCAGCCAGGAGCAAACTCTTATCCCTACCTTGGACCGGCACTGGTCCCAAGGTTTTCCACGGCTGCCCCCTCATCCGCATCCATGCCACATAGAGCTGCAGCTGGGGAAGATCACATGCACCAAGCCGATGCTGGAGCATAGGCCACACAGAGGAGTCAATGGGGAAGGAGCTAAAAGCCCCCTGCAGGTCGACACACACTGCATGGGCATCTTTGAGACCAGGAAATGACTGGATCCGACCGGATTCCCAAATAGTGCCCTCCAACCTCATCTTCAGGGCCATCTCATCCAGCGGTTGCAGACTGGGCGGGCATTTGGAGGCACACAAAGATGGCAAGGTGCACAGGAGAACCATAATGGACGGCAAGTGGAAACCATTACCCAGTAATGAGTTACGCACCTGAACCCTCCTTGTCTCAGACCCTTGAACTGCTGAGGTAGCAGCTGGAGGGATGCCCATAAGTTGGGATCGCTCGTCCGGTGTGGGTTGTCTCCAGACATCACCCTTCCAGAGCAAGGAGGACTCCTCATAAGATGCAGGCGGGAATCGACGGGTGTCCTCATAGAAACGGGCCACCGCCTCCGGTGTAGAGAATCTAGTGCGATCATCGGGGGTGATAAAACTCCCTGGTGAATGGGTGCATAGCTCCTTGCCCGGACTGCTTGATAACTTGAGCTGGATCAAAAACCGGCCGAAAACCTTGTTCCCATGACACTCTAGATGGAATAGGTTTCTTACCAACATACCGGATCTCAGGTACTGGGCCATCTAACCACCACATCCAATCCTGTGGCAAGGGCATTTCAGGTCCCAGACCCCGTTGCCTGTTGAAAAGCCAATAGAAACGACGACGATGGACCCAGCCACACGACGCCGCCTCAATCAGGGCAGGCTCACAACCCAACCATGCTGAATATTCATCTTGGACAGTTTTGGGCATTGACGCAACATTTTCAAGAAGACCTACCAATTCTACTGATTCCATCTCCGGAAGCTCATCAAACTCTTGAAACAAACGTCTCAACTCCAAAGGCTGTTGCGACCTGGGGTCCTCCAAACCAGTCCTGCCCAGGTTGAGGCTGCTGTTCCCTTGGCAGGGCGAGCCGCCCCCCAACAACACACCACGAGGTTTTCTCCTTCTCAACATTGGGACGAAATCAACAGCTTTAACTGATTCGACCTGGGAGACCCGAACCACATGGAGCATCACGGCCTGGGAACAATGATGGGCCGTATCATCACACTCAGCTGCCAAACTGTAAAAATGCATGCCAGTGGACAAGAGGGCCAAAGCTAAACCCCCAAAGCCAGCCCACAATTCAACAACAATCCAAGTTCCACGGGGGGGGCACAGCCCACACCGTCTGCAGCAAATCTCCTTTTCCCCTCCAAGTGACTGGGCGAGCTGCCGTCAGCAAGTCTGAGATGCCGGAATCCACCACCACTTTTCGGCAGCTATCGGCCTGTTGTTGCACTCGAGAGGCTGGAGGACGTTGAGGGTGGTCACCGGTAGGGCTTCGCCATGATGAGAGTGGTTGACCTCGTACCCCCAAAAATAT
>DF242954.1:0-41827 GCA_000507305.1 Breviolum minutum Mf 1.05b.01 | reverse complement strand
TAACAAGAACAGCTGAGCACTTCCCAAGCAAAAACAAATTGTCGTGATCTTTCCCGGTCCACCAAATTTCAACCAAACCGAGGTGCAATGTCTGGCACTATCACACCTTTCTTCCTTTACCGTAGAGTGTCAAACTCATTTAATGTCTGTAGGCGTGGGCATGTGCCACCAGTGCAGGTGAAAATCGCTTGTGGCGGAAAATTGAATCAATTTTCCGCCACAAGCGATTTTCACCTGCACTGGTGGCACATGCCCACGCCTACAGACATTAAATGAGTTTGACACTCTACGGTAAAGGAAGAAAGGTGTGATAGTGCCAGACATTGCACCTCGGTTTGGTTGAAATTTGGTGGACCGGGAAAGATCACGACAATTTGTTTTTGCTTGGGAAGTGCTCAGCTGTTCTTGTTAGATGCGCAGGTCATTATCAGTGTATTGTATTTCTTTGATGGTCTTTATCGATTTGTTGGTGAACTAGGTGCAAAAATCCCCCAACAACATCGCAGTGCGCCAATAAACTTGAAACTACTTTGTATGGTCGCTGAGTGGGAATCACACACGAAGGCTCCCTAGCAAATAGGAGAATCAGTCTTGTGGTGACTGATGAGAAGAGGGTCTCATAATGAACATAGTTATCCGTTATCCAAAGGAGCTTTGGGGAAACCGGTAAATTCCCAGTTATGAAGGATCCAGCAGAATCCACCCAACCTCGGTGGGATGGATCTCAGCTCCAAGAGGCGTGTTGGATTTTGATGGATATTGAATTATATTGATGGATTTTGCACATCGAATTAAAAAGACACCTAAAATTAGAATATACTACAATTATGATAACAAATCGAACAAATAATACTATACTTATACTATATGACTAAACCTACAAGCGCCATGATTTTTCTTTTTTCGCTGTTTGGTGTCGAAAAAAGTTGCTCCCCACAACACTCAGGAAATTGACTGCGCGGCGCTCACAGTGAATGACATTGAGGAGCGGGTTTTTAACTTCAACATTTACAGAGTTTTGTAATGTTTTGTTAGTAGTATAGCAACCTCAGACCAAATGCATATCACGTGTCATCATATTTCATATATCATATATCCACTTGGTGACTGGCACTTGCAATGACTAGATTTGGTTGAATGCTGTTTTTTTTTTCCGCTTGTGTGCCAAAATCAATTGGGAAATCCAAGTTGCGACCACGACGGGAAAATCACGAGTCACACTACTTCCAATGTAGATTCAATCCGCTGTACTGCGGTTGAACGCTGCTGGAGGACGCCGAAGTCCTCCCTTCCATGGCGTGCCTCATTGTCATTTTCATCTGCTTTATGAGAACCGGGACCAAGGAAATGCACATGTACCTCGGGCCAAACTGCACAAAAAGTAACATAGATAACACACATACCCCAAATGAGGATTTAGAACATGTATCTCCTTTCAAATATTGCTATTTTTGGTGTCCATGTCAACTTTCGGGGAGGGGGGTATTCTTTTTGAACGTATCATTCAGCTTTCCCCTTTTTTCTCTGTAAGATCAGCCCAGGCCTTAGCAGGCAGCCCCACCACCTTGTGGTGCCTCAAAGAAGTGGAAATTGGTGGAGCGGGTAAGCTTATTTCATCTTCGTATGCTTATCATCATTACTGACTTCATTTTATATGGTTGACTTTTACTTGATATTTACATGTCATATCATGTTATCATTACTAAGCAGGGGTCGGCGGATATAGGTACTATTTATATATCGTTGCTTGGCATCAGCAGTTTGGCCCGAGGTACATGTGCATTTGCTTGGTCCTGGTCCTCATAAAGCAGATGAGGCACCGCAAGGTGGTGGGGCTGCCTGCTAAGGCCTGGGCTGATCTTACAGAGTTGCATCGTGCGTCATCATGATTCGTGATTGATGGTTTGTAATGAGATGTTTGCACGATTCCAAGCCTTTCCAACAGGAAGTCATGCAGATCTTCGTGAAGACCCTGACTGGCAAGATGTTTGTACATTGTTTGTACTACTTGCCCGTGCGCCAAATGCAGTGCCAAATCCGCAAAGTTGAAGGTTCCATGAATGTTCACGCAAGAGGTCAACGACTGAAAGGGTTCTAATTTTTTGGCATACTTTTCCAAAGAATCCATTTGAAGTCAGTGTTTTCTTCCATCTTGAACAAAATACCACATGACATGGCAAACGTATTCGGTTTCTTGCAGTTAAAAATGATATTTAGAACTCGAAATTATCACAACGCAAAAATTTCATCACAAAACAAGATACATACGGAAGAGCCGCGGAGAACACGAAGATGCAGTGATTGATAGAAAGCTGCGGTCCAGAAGTCTGGACGTCTTGATTGCAGTGGATCGAGTTGAAAATTGCAGGAGGAAACGGGAAGTGAATGCCAGGTTTGATGGCTACGGTTGCGGACAGCTTCGTAATTCCAATCATGAATGCAGATTTACCTTCAAGACTTTTTGAAGGCCTGAATGATTGCATGGACTTCAGTGACTACCCCAAGTCTTATCCAAATTATGACGCATAAAGTTCTAGGCAGGTTCAAGGACGAGCTCTCGACGTGAAATCTAAAATTGAATGATTTCAAAAGCAAAGGAGTAGTCAAAGGCAAGGTACATACTAAGCTAAACCAACCATATGTGTGAGAGACCGACAAACGGAGAAATCAAGTCCACCCACAATTTCACGAAATCTGGGTTGTGTTCTGCTAGCAGGATGGCCCTGGGTGGTTTAGGTCTTTGACTCTGCCGCCGTTTTGGGAAGTCATGGTTCAAAGTTCTGGTCGCAAATATACTTCAAAAGATATCAAGAAGCAAAAATGGCATATTGATGCGGCCAAGAAACAAAAATGGCATGACGAACCATGGGCCACCCAGAATAAGCACAGGAATGCGGACTTGAGGCACCAGCAACAAGAAACCGTGCATTGAGCAAACAAATGCGATACATGCGGCACAACTCAACAATGTTTTGATCTCACAGAGTTTTTTAGCACTTGAACAAGACATGGCACGGAAGTTCGATTAGATCTCTGAGTGTCGCCGTAAGGCCAGTTTTGATTTGGAGGCAACTGTTGATTGCTTGAAGAAATTGAATTTGTCAGGAACACTGGAGCCTGTGGATTGATTCATGGACAAGTGGAGTTACCAACTCAACATTTTCAGAACGAAAATCACTTATCAGTTCATTGGAGGTACTAATTTGAACTGCAAAAGTTGGATGATTGTGTGGTTGACCAAAAGCCTTATATGAAACTCTGAAACGTGCCATTGATCTGAGGAGAAGGGACGGATGCGTCGTTGTCTCCGAAAAGGCAAAGCGTTCATGGGAAAGTGTTCATCCTTTCCAGCTTGAGGTAAGTGTTGCCAGAAGCGATATGTTTATAGTTTTTTTCAACTTTATGTGATTGTGTTTGATGTGTTTGCTTGGCAGTTATCATGGTCTACGTCATGGAGTCAGAGAGTCTTTCACTTCGCCGGGCCTCTGCTTCTTTGGTTTTGTTTTTTCCTCAGAGTTCCCTGGAATGCGAAGTTTTTACCTTCAGAGTTGTGAACGCAGCATTGAGATCATTGCGAAGTTTCAACATGCAACTTTGCAAACAACTTCGCAAACATTTTGCAAACGGTTTCCCATGGCGATGAGCCAAGGTGCTGGGAGGAGCTCTGTTGATTTGTGCTGTTGTCACCTTACGACGTCTTACCTTTTGCAGTTGTCCAGCGGTGGAGCTGGCCCACCCGAGGTTTGTGCACCTCGGGGTGCTGCTACTTCGATGCATGGTTACGTTTGTGAACCTAGAGATTAAAGTGATTAAACATGTTTCGGTTGAAAGTTGATGTAATGAGATCACACTGAGGTGTTTCCTTTTCTTCAAATTTCGAGGGGTTCAGAATTTGTAGTTCTCCGTTCTCAGGTGATTAGGCACTCTTATGTCGGTCGCCATCTCAGATGCCACAAGCGTTTACTGGCTTTAATGGACACACATCGCGTATCGTCTCATGTAGGTGATGATTTCTTTGCACATTGGTCCTTTTATGATGGTCCCGATCCAACGCATGGAACGGCTCTGGTCTCAGGAATAGTTTTGAGAGTCTGTTTGACGACAAAACCTGGCAGTTGGACAGACTTTCTGAGGTGGACTATGCCACGTTTGAGGAAGCAAGTGGTCAAGGTTGGATCGTCTAGGATCGTCTCGACTTCAAACTTTGGGCATGGCAAGTCTCGTCAGGTTTGATTTCGGCATCTTTTGACCGCGTCTACATTGGCGTGGAATCAACACAGGCAATGTGTGTGATTCCATGGTGACTTGAATCTGTGCATCTGTGTTTGGGAATCAGTGGAATGCTTTGGGAAATCCTTGGTGTGGTGCATTTGGGAGTTTTTGTGAGTCACAACGCACAGCTATGAGACGAATGATTTTTCAGCATGATTGCAAGTCTTGACGGGAAAAATGTGCTGCCTGAAGGTTCTGAGTGGTGCACAAGGCCGCAAAGCAGTGTCTCAACTGAATCATTTGCATTCACGATGCTGATCTCAGGAGCAACATCGGAATAACCTGCAAATAACTGCAGGCAATTAGAAAAACGTACAATTTGAAAGGTAAGTTGAAAAACCCTTGTGCTTAACGACTCGATTTTTGATTTGGTTGAAAAACGTTGAGGTCCGACTCGAGTCGTGAGCTCAACAACTTTTCTTGCAGAGTTCGTCATCCTTCGGTAGCGACAGAAAAAGCGCCAACGGCGTAACGGCACTGTAGTGCCGTAATCGCCAAAGGTCGAATGAGTGGTTCAAAGATGGCCTCTTCGTTCTCGATCTCGACCATGTCTCTCGGTCAAAATTTGCATACTAAAGTAAGATTTCCCAAGGTCACTATCCAAATCTGACATGAGAGCGTTTGTTCAAGTGTAACAACCTTGCTGATTGGGGGGCTTGTTATTTTTGGAGGAAATTCCCATTGAAATTCAACGCAGATTCCTCGATGCAAAGCAGGCACCGATTGCTTGCGGAGCTTGGCCTGCCTTTTGGATGTATGGCGAGGCGAGAGTGCAATAAGTTGGAAGTGATGGATGTGCGATGCACCGATTGTTTTTGAATTTGTTGCCTTGCTGTACCGCAACTGTTTCTTGAAGGACTCGCAGCATGTTCGGTGCTCAGAGTAATGTGAGTCTGTTCCGAGCGTAAGTCCTCAATCCGGATGCTCTATCGGATGAATTCCGAACTTCACAAATGAGTCCCAAACAGCTATGACATGTAATTTGAGTATATCTTGCCATTCATGCAATTCCAATCTACAAAAAGGTGCAATTCCTGGGATTTGAATGACCAACTGACCAGCAATACTGGAGGCATGGCCACGATGGGGTGAGTATGATATCCTGGAAGCGGTGCACAACCAGACCTATGCGACCACCACTTTGCATACGAGGTCCAATTGTGTTCCTTGGCCAACATTTTTCTTTGGTTGTCGGAATGTTAAGGCCGCAGTTGATGCATGTTAAAAATCACCTGAATAGATTAAACAGACGATAAGAAATGAGGATCTGTTGTATGTTTTTTTGTACCTCTTCCCTTTGATCGAAGATCATGTATTCTAACAAGGTCCAGTTCTTCAACCCTTTGACGTTGCTAGGACCAACAAAGTGTGGACAAAGACGTTGACTTTTCTGGCATGGCGTGGGCAGCAAATCAGCAGGGCGGTCCTGCCAAGAACTGCTGGGTTCATGCAGGGAATCTCGGGAAGTTCTATGCTGTCAAGGATCCCTCGAAACTTCTCAGAGAGATCCTGGGCTTTTCCCAAGTCGTCACTCACAAGCCGTCAGCTGTTCCAGATTTTTTGTCAAAACATGGAAGATCATGGAAGATCTTCCCTGTGAGTTTCAACAATGAGGCTCCGAACGAATATGAAAACCAGGGCTGTGGTCAAAAGCAGTTGGATTCCTCAGACTGGGTGGAGACTTTGGAGATGGCGATAGATGGATGCAGTTGGGAGAAAAAAAGCAGAAAATCAAATCTCAACAAAATTTTGGCACCGAGGCCAGAAGGGTCTTGGGGCACCGCTTTGAATAAGGCCCGGCCGGGTCGTGACCCCCGAGGGGTCTCCCGGCTCCGTTGAGTTTTTCGGTCCGTGAGTTGACCCTTTCGCCAGGCTGGAGGTGGCACCTGGGCGGCGGAATGGGATCCTGACCGACGGAAGATCCGTGCGGAGTCCTACATGTCGTTGTTTTTATGGGAGATACATGAGATTAGATGGTAATATAATATATGATAATCTGTAAGAGAGAGTGATTTTTTGAAGCCTTTCTAAGATGGTTAAGTTGGCGATCTTGCGAAACATCAAACATCTCAAGAATTTATAAAGATCTTTCTTGTCACGAAAACCAAGGTACTTGGTTCTTTCGCAGGGGCCAGGATGCAATTTGTGGCGTTAATTTTTGGGATCGATCTTGTGTGAAGATTCCACACTCGCAGGAGCCTGTTGATCTTCAACGCAAAGAACCAAAGTCGGAGTCCCCGAATTTAGATGAATTGAGATGAGTTTGATTTGATTGGACTTGGCGCTGAGTCCGGATACATGGGGAATTCCAACCTCGTTCTTCACACTGCACGCCAATCAATGCAGTGCTTTCCTCAGAAACAACCAAGAACACAGGGCTTCAGTGCTTCAGAAAATGTGCTCTGAGGGTGGAAGCATGGGAAAGTTCCAATTGTCTCTTGTTGTTTAGCGACACCTGCATGATTTTTCAAATATTTTTGGATACATTTTGGCCATTCGGTATGATTTGGGACCCAATCGAAGCATGAGCCCACTGGGAGCAGTGAGAGGTCCTGAACACTTCAAGCACATGCGTCCGGTGCCTTAGGGGAATGTCAGGTGCACCAGTTTAATGTTAGCTGCTAGGGGTGTGCTCACCCGCTAGTGAAACACATTTTTGTCATCAGCTTTTCTGCAACATCCTGAGGATTGGTTTTCGATACCACCTTCTGTGGCGACTACGGTGCGAGCGTTTCGGAGTTGTTGCCGAAGGGTCTTTTTTATTGGAAAGAAATCACTCAGCGGTGCTTATTGAGGTGAGGCTACCTTTTACAGCAGTTGCCCTGCAACAGGTGTGGTTGGTGTGACAAAGGAGGATAGGGGGCAAACATATACGTGTTAACGATGGCAAACGGTCAAAGATTCAAACATGCTGTAACACAGGAGGATACAGGGTAAACAAATATGTAAACAATAGCAAACGGTCAAGTGTGAGTTTCAGACATGCAGATAGACGCTAAACGCTAAAGCTCTTTCACTGACGTCACTGGCGATGTGTGCGTGGCGAGGTATGAGTTGCCACGACTACGTGCAGAAGAATCCACATGTTTTTTGACATGGATTGGGGGAGCGTTGTGGATTTATTTCTAGGTGTGTAGGGTTTGCATTTGTTTTGCGTGCTCATGTTCAATGCAGGGAAGTTCCACTTTGTTTCGAAACCCCGAAACTGAGGTCTTCTCCGAGGCATATTGGTCCATTCGCACTCTCGACATCTACAGACGACCGTCGTAGCCTCACATGTCGACACGTTGAAGGGCAAACGTTTTCAACGTTTCGACATTGCTGCAATGTTATGCCAAGAAAATATGATTCGCCAGGGGCAAGAGCTTGGGGGAATTCATTCGAACAATGGCACCAACAATGGCAACAGCCTTCAAATTTGGGTATTTAGATCACTGGATCAATGCGTGCCAAACACCAAGACCTTTGGATCAAGGGCGCCATAGAATCGATTGGGGTCTCCCGACTTGGTGATGCTCAGGAACGAACAACCTGGCGTCTTGTCAGCTCCTCTAGGTGCTTATTACGTGAGAAGATGGCATGTTTTTGATGTATCCTGTAACAGCTGGTAGCTGTAGCAGTTGCAGCAGTTGTAGCTGCGCGTGGTCTCCCGACTTTTTGCCAGGAAAGGACCAAAGGCGCTGATAGCTTCGGTAGTGGATGGACTTTTGTACCTTGGTGAATGTTGGGTGAGTTGTTAGAGTGGATGTTTTTTTTTTGAGGGAAGTTATCCAAGTACAACGAATACTTGCAAATATTTGTAGTTTGAATATATTTTTTCATTCTACCAACATTTTGAACAAATGAATTTCTTTGAGTCTCTTGCCTTCTTTTGAACCAAGACTGGCCTTGTCTTGATATCTTTGGCCGCGGTCTCAGTTTTCCAAGGTTTCATACCGTAATGCCAAGGTGTACCCAAGTGAAAACACATGCCATGCCAGATGCACTGAGGGAATGACCGGCTTCATTGGCGTTTGCTACGTGATGCTGAACAAGGTCTAGGATGCATGGATGAAGTGTAGGGGGAAATTTGATACAAGTTGGAAGGAAACATCTCCAAATGTGCAACCCATGATCTACATATGCGGAAGTCGTGGAAACATGACCAATGGCAGGCGGAAGGACCCAGCTTCCTGGATCAAGAAATGCAAGGTGCCAGTGATGCCGTGCTGGAGAGCATGGCACCTCTCCAACGCATAACGTTGGCAGGTTGCAACGCCTGCATGGATGACGTAAGAGAGGCAAGAAAGAGACTCTTGGGAGAAGATCTGTGGTTTTTCGATGTTTTTTGTGTTGTGTCCTTGTGCTCAAGCTTTCACACAGGGCATCGGCGAAATCGAGTTGGAGACCACCGTGGAGCAAACGCGTCTGGGTCCCGTTTGCAATGACAGATGGCATAGAGGTTTCTTTCCGAGGCAGAATCAAAGAGTTGAAGATGAAGTGTTTAAAAATTGTCCGTGACCTGGTGCGGCACCCAAGGTGGATGGTTCTCTGGAGTGGTCGAAAACATCTCGGAGCAGGCAGATGCATTCATAGTGTTTTCATACGCATGGTTTGCATGAACTAAGTAACTGTATCCATATGTTATTCATGCTCATGTTGCTGTTCATGTTGCATGTCCACGTTGGTGCATTCTTTCAGAAGTGCCGCCAGGTAGCGCACCTGGCCGGTTCCGTCCTCAGCGTTGCAGCGGCATTGTTAGTGAGGTCAGCGTCCTTGTCGGTACGAGGCCAGCGAAGACCCGAAGCCGCATATCCTCAACGGTTGGCCCAACGTGCGGCGCCGAAGTTGCAGCTGCATGTGCTGGCAGATTGTCACGTGGACAACCAGTTGTCCCAGGTGCGGAGTATCAAGAAGCACAACAGACCCCAGCACGGGCCCTGAGTAGAGCATGAGCATATGTTTAAAGTTCCACAACCATCCACAAAGATACTTTGATATCAATCTTTTGAGGGTCAAGTCATAAATGCGTACAGACGCTGACTGTGGAGGGACAAACGCTTCAAACCAACAACCAGGGGTCAAAGCCCTTAGGCCACAGGGTCTCAGCCTACCAGAAGCTTGCACCGCGGCACTGGTCGGAGCCCTTTTGCATTGTGCTTTCAGTGTTGAAAGATTGGGGTCTTCAAAACCAAGGGATGAAACTTGTTCACGTTTTTTTTTCTCCTAAATTGCATCTTACTCTTTTTTGGCGTGTTTTGGCAGAGTTTATTCCAATGATTTCCATTCATGTATTTCATGGAAACGACATCACTGACCAGGCAGTCAAGATCGACTGTCCACCATGAATAGCGGAAGCTTGGTTCATCAAGCCTCTGCCGTTACCTGGCAGGTGTGGCAAGCAGGGGATCAGTTGATATGAATCTCAAGATGTCAAGAGACTTGTCCAAACCTGTTGTTTGTTTTTTGTTGGTGGGTTGAGGGAAATCACATGAACATCATCTTGAAAGAACAGTTCCTGTTGAATGAAGCTTCCTCGTCGCGCAGGCGTGGAATTCTGTGATGGGAAGCTATCAACCTGCGGCAGGCCGAGGGTGACTTGTGAACGCTGAATGGGTAAGTGCCTTGTGTGAAGAGGGTGAAGATAAAGCATCAGTCAAATGATTGGGACATCAAGGAACGTCACCTACAAGTCGTTTGTCTTATTTAGGTACAGTTATCTCCGGAGAAACATGATACTTTACACACTTAATCTCGCATCATTCGCACAGTAGATCCAGAAGATGGTAGCACATGTTGAAACCCTGAGCGGTTTGAGACTCTCAACTCACGACCTCTGAAAGGCCGTACGGCTTCCACGGCTTCAGTGGGCTCGTATTCAGGGTCTCAGCCTTCAGTGGAATCAGTCAACAAAAAATGTTTCCCCAAGAAGGGATATGGAACTCTTGAAAACAAATTGATGATATACTTTTGATGATACACATGATTCCCTCGTGCGAGGCATGGCTACTTGCGGCAGGGACAAGGAAGCCCTTCCGTTGGTCCGCGAGGCGGGGAAGCTTCGATACGCGGATCCTCGGTCGATTCGTCGGCATCGCGGCATGGGACGTTCGCAGGCTGGAATTATCAGCGACCGCAACTGGGCAGCACTTTGAGGGTTTGGCTTCAAAAAGCGACTTGGAAGAGAGGAAACGTGGCCATAGTTTGCCATAGTCACATAGATTCACATAGATTCACATATTCAGCATCCTCCACCGTGCAATTTTGCACAGAACTTATCTAAGTTTACCTCATGTTGACCGTTTTTCTCACATTGGTTCAATGTGGCAATAGACAGAGATTTTGTCACCTAGAAACTGGATGGCAGGCCAAACGATCACCACGTCTCTGGGGGTGGCTGGCAGATGGCTTGGTTTCCTCAATCCCCTCAATCCGCGGGTCACTTGTCTGCAGCGAATGATGAGTTGTGGCTGGATTTTTTTTCACAACTCTGATAGCCAAAACATGACTTGCATTGAATGATTTGTTGATACAGCAGGACCGCGTCCCACAAATCAGACGGCCACCTGATCTCAACTCTGACCAGGCGGGAACTCAAAAATTTATGTCGCCAACCACAATTCAGAACTTATAACCTCAACACTTTTTGGACAATCTGAACCTTGAAGTAGGGAGAGAAACCCCACCCTTTCTCATTCACTTTTTCTTCCCTGCAAGTTCTGTTAAGAGGCCCAAACCGGAGGTGTTGAGATGTGCGTAGCAAAGGATGCGCCAGGCCTACAGAAGTGGCCGATGATCGGTATCACATTGGTCACCTCTTCGGTTTACGTCTCATGCTTCAGTGAGAGGGACAGAATGTGTGGATAAAACAAGAGAATCTCAAAATGACTGAAATTTCACAAAATGAAAAAATCGTTGGAAATTTTCATTCGCAAAAGATCCCACACATTTTAAATTCCTCTTCAACTGCCCACCCTTTGCTGTGCCTTGGATGCTGAGAATAAACCGAAGAAAAAAGCAAAAAAAAGCAAACAACAAACTGCAAAAATAATTCCAACCTGGTAAAGTTTCAAGGGGCAACACTTTCCATTGTTTTTTTTTCAGCATCTGTTTAAGGGCCGAAGCTTAGAGCCCGTTCCACCGGAAGAAACACCCGAGTGGCCCATTTCCTGTGCGGGCGTGAAATCTCCTAGTGCATCGGCAATCTCTTATAGGAGATTCGTCTGAGGCCCAAAAAAAATCCGGAATCCGAAGTCGAAAAAGGAACTTGCGGATGAGAGAATCATGAAGTCATGGTGATCATTGGCATACTTTTTTCGTTGAAGTTTGCAGCTGTTCGAAGTTTGGTTCAAGCCCCCGGCCCAACATCCAAACCAGTTGTCCTTGAGGCAGCTGAATGACAGAGAGTGGAAGTCTGCAACCAAAATTGGGGATCAGAAGAACATTGTCATTGTCCTTTGGAGATCGTAACATCTCTAAACCATTTGGGGTCACCACTTTTGAGACCTGCAGTATACCCACATGAAGGACATTTATGAACCTGCGCACTGTGATTGGAGATGATGCTTCGCATCTTGTTGGCCAGGGCCAAGGATGTACTTGGACTTCTCTTGGAAGGATGCCCCGCTTGCGTGTGTCTGGGTGCCGGTGATCACAGGTGCCTCAATGGTGTTGTTTTTGCGGACTGTTGGTCATGGGCTTGGAATTTGGAAGGTGCACTAAAGGGCTGCGGTTTTCTGAAAGGTATCGCATATTTGCTGATAGTTTCCTTGTTGCCCAAGATTGTTAGAGGCTCAGAACATTGCTGTGACTTGATGGAAATTGATCAGTCCATCCCCTTGCTGTGCAAGGGCCGGAACGCACATCAAACGCGGAAACATGTCTCAGGTTCCCAATGGTGGGTATCGGGTGGAGGGCATTCTTGTTGCCCACAACTTCTTTCTTAGTTCTGAACTCAGCCCTGCGCGTGGCGCAGCGCACCAGAATACCATCTCAAACCAAACTGAACGGAGACACAACTTCATAATTTCTTGTTCATCACTGGCCGTTTCTTAAGGTGGATTCTCCCTGGTGATGTTCCTTGGGTGTGCCGTGGAGGTATTTCACCGTGTCCAAGCAGATGGCTGGGGCTGGACGCCCGAATCCCAATCAGATTTTTTCATATAAAAGCTTCCGGAGTGGAACAATTCAAATTCCTTATGATCCAACCATTTTTCCCTTCGGCCTGACCTCTGAGGGTCTGTGAAGAGCCTGGTGGGCGATCAGCAGGTTGCTTCCTCAGTGCCTGTGCCCGTTTGCAGGGTCTGTTTCATGACACTACCAGAACCTTGACAAAGACCTTGGACTGTCCAGGTCCTTTGTACTTTTGGACCTACGTTTTTTACGCAACGACCTTGGCCTAAAATTTTCAAGACAGAATCTTTGCAACTATGCCGTTGATAGCCTTGCTGAGCTGATGAGGTAAGTAAACTTTACGAACTTCTTGACACAATCCTGGTGATGGTCAAGGGCTCCAGGCAATCCAGCTCGATAGACAACAGTGGTGCATTATTCCTTGGACTTGGCCCATTTTTTCTTTTGCTGCGCCTTGCGACCCTTTGGTTTGGGAGTATATTCATTGCAATTCCCCTGCAGGCCACAGCACTACATGCTCCACGTTTTTCATCATTCAGCTGTTCCGGTGAGAATCTTGGTGCAGTTTGCCGCTTGGGGTTTGACATGGATTCCTGCGATGAAAGCTTGGCCCCTTTCCATGATCTTCAGGTACTTGTGTGGGCATGGCTACAATGGCAGATGTCTCTCCAGCACATAGGCCAGTGCGCGTTGCCCACCCTTGTTGTATTTTCTTGATCTTCGCCAAGTCTCGGTGAGGCTTGCTGTGGAACAGTTTGGTGCACGTGGTGATGTATTTCTACTATGGGCTGCAAGTTCCATGCTCAGGTTGCAGAAGATGAACATACAAGTCAGAAGAACCCATGTGAAATGTCTGCCACCTGAAAAAATGCTTGAAACCATGAACGTGTGGAAGGCTTTGGGACTGCGGCCGACAGCGCCTTAGACTTTCGTGGGAGTGTCGTGTGTACAGCCGTAGCATGCGACAGCTGAGGCCATGGAAAGGTTGGGTCACTTATCTCCAGAGAGGCCAATTTTTGACCAGCATACCCTGTGCCTTCCTTGTGTGGCCTAAGATTAAGGCGGGGAATGGGCAGCTTTTTATTCTCCAGCGTGGCGTTTCATGTCAACAAGTTCCACTTGATCCAGAGGAAACGTAAAATCAGGCAGCTCCATTTGGAGACATCTGCGCGGGACAGCGGACAATGTGGGCCTCACCCTCAATATACACGCAGCATGATGGTTTTGGTTGCAGATTTAGTCCAACCTGTTGACCTGAATGCTCTTAGGCCAACTTTCTATTTAATCTGACGCTGCTGGTCCTGTTTTGGCAAGTGGAGGCAGGGGGCCAACGAGCCCAGTGGAGCGGAGGCAAAGCACAAAGAAATTGCATCTATGGCAATCAATGGACATTGTTTTGCAAGAAACAACTCTAGTGTTTGCGGATCAGGCAAAGCCAAGGACAAACCACAGCCCAGTGCCTCTTCAGGAGCCTTTGGTGGACTTATTTCTTTGAATTTTGGAAAGACCTATGCTTGTCAGAACTGTGATTCGGGGCGGTCAAACTGCAGGATGTGTCAGCAATGTGAGAGCTGATGTCGAGACTTTGACGGCCCAAGAGCCACAAATACTTGCTGGAGAACCTCGTTGCTGACAAGTGGGGTTCGTGCTTTGACTCGCTATGAAACAAGGGCTCATGCATTGGGAGGGCGGCGCATTCAACCAGGGGCAGGCTAAGGTTTGAGTAATTAACGAGTTTTCCAAAGCAAGGCGTGCGTGTAAAGTTGGTTCAGAGCAATATTGTGCCACTGCGCAGCCAGTCACTCATGCCATATATCTTGCAAAGAGCATTGACACGACATGACACCGTCACCTCAAATACATAGCAAGCAGTGTCACAAGCAGGGTCACAAGCAGAAACTGTCAACAATTTTTCGGCCTTGGTGACCTTGGTCGCTTGTTTCAGCCTTGTTCCACGGATCGAACTTGACTTGTTTCTTCTGCTGGAGCGATGGATTCGTTTGTGCCTGGCTTTTCATTGTCGCTGAAATTCCTCCCACTCCTTGATGCGTGGGCTCTCTCACAGCCGGATGTATACCCCGGCCCTATTGGAGAGGAGGCTTCGGTTTGTTTTGGTGCCTCTATCGTCTAAATTTACGGTTTTCGCCTGCAAACAATTTCGGACAAATCAAATCTAGACCGGTTGTGGAGCAGTGGAGCGCACCTAGGTGACTGAGTCCAAACCATGGAAGCAAGTTGAACATACAGCGCATGGTTTGCTTTCCAGTTTCCTTGTTTGAAAATCATTTTTCAGATATCGAATCGAAAGAAAGCGACTGTTGATTCCAACTAAAATATCAACACAATTCAGGGTTGTTCTGTCGCTTGTGCCCACGCCGCGCATTACATCTTTGGATGGTTGTTTGGCAGGATGTGGACGTTTATGAGCAGATCAGGAGCATGGAGAACTATTATCAGGAGACGAGGAATGCCATGGCAGTGCTTCAAGATGAGGTGTGGACGCCTGCTGGTATCGCATGCGTTTTTCCACAGTGCTCGGTCGTTTTTCTTCATTTTTTTTTGTGTGTTCAAAGCTTTAAGGGATTGCCTGGTGAGGCCCGGAAAGTAGAAAAGCAGCTGGTTGACCTTTGGGAGGCGGGTGTTGCGTTGGCAAAGCGGGTGGAACATCAGCAAATCATCGCAGATCTGATGTTTTTTGCCTCGAAGGGCATCTCTGGAGCCTTGGCATGGTGTTGCGACACCGGGGCACATCCTGGACGTGACGGAACGGAGGTGCCGCCACATTGATTCGGGGCATGTTTCGGGTGGAAAAAAGGGCGCCCCTGTGATCACTGTGATCATTGTGATCACTGTGTTCACTATGTTCTGTTTCAACTTCGCAGAGTCATAAGACAGGGCCTTGCAAGGAAGAACCCAGCACACACTTGAGGTGTTGAAGGCTGCAAATTTTGAACATGTTCGTTTCATCTTGTCGTAAGATCACTGGACTAGGAACCGTAATTATTGGATTGGCAACGGCAATCATGGTTGACAGCGATGCTGCAAATGACGTTGTTTGCTGGTGATCTTAGTTCAATGTTCACTGCATGAACTTCAATTTCATATCTGTTTGTTTCGTGCACATTGCAGACACGAGACGTCCCCAGCGCCAACAGTGCTCACTTTCAATAGGGAACCCCCTTGACGTGGTTCGCCCAACACTTGACCTCCAGGCCGTCATTCAGATTTGATGCCCGAAACACGTGGGAAGTCATTCGGAGCTCGCAAGGGGACTTAGTGGGGCCAGAATTGGCAGGGATTCAAGTTAGAGGTTTGTAAATGGGAACATCCAAATCCGGCATTTCGAAATGAAGACGGTGTTGTGTACTTGGGGATGATTTAGCTGTGAGTCGACTGCAAGAATGTTTCGTCAGAGAAGTTTGTTTGATGCAAAGTAAAGTGGCGCGAATTTCGAAAATATTTCCATTTTCCCATTGCGTCAAGCCATTTAAAGTATGCGATGCTCAATAGCTTGACCACATGACCTACCAAGCATGCCAAACATGCTGGAACTAGTAGCCAGCGTCATTTGTTTAACTTTGATCGGCCACGTTGGGCCAAGGAGGCTTTCAATCGGATTGGTCTGTGCTACCGCTCTGGTGATAGTGGCTGCCACAGCATGGATACTGAGGCACCGATGAAAACAAGAGCAAATGGGGAAAAATGTAGGACTCAAGAACTTATGCATCTTCTACCGTAACAAAAAAACATTTTGTGGGGTAAGAAGGCCGCAGCCATGCTGCAAAGTTTCGTTCATGAAGCATTTCTAGCATTTGCCAGACGTTTCCAGACATTTTCTTTTTGAGCTCACATGTTGGGAGGCGTTTTTTGTTGTGGGAAGCCTTCAACAACTGTCCACCGGTGCTGGTTGCGACTGCGCGGAGACAGCGCCGAAGGCGAAGGCGGGCCCAAAGAAAGATGGGTTGTGCAAGTTGAAGGCGTCCCAAATATTCTGTGAAAATTGGGTCAGTCAGGAAATTTGGGAGCGTTTCAGGGAAGACTTGGGGATTGATACCAAGCTAAAATTTTGAATCATCTAAATCCTCCCTGAAATCGACCATCTTGAATAACACGTCGTTTTTCGGGCGTCTATGTGATCCGGTTCAGTTGATATAACGACATAATTGCCATTTGGTGTGGGACTGGAGGCTGAAGCGATGGGATATGGATCAGCAGCTTGGCCTTGGACCCACCGGGTGAAATATGTTCCCATGAATTGCCTTGTGAGCCAAAAGGGATGGGAAAAGTCTCTATTTTGCAAATCCACTTTTTTGTTAGGGAGTTTCATTAGTAGTTTTTTTGCCTCCATGAAGAGGTACTGCCAACACAGCGCAGGACAAATGTAGACCCCTAGTTGATGGATTGGGGGAAGTACCCCACCATGGGATGGCAACTACAATTTCGAAATGATTCGCAAAACCTGATCGCGAATTCCTGCTCCTGGCCGTAAGGACCAAGGATGAGTTACAGTTTCACCAAAAATCTGGATTGGAAGCTTGCATCCATTTACAACCTATTCATATAGTTTGATATGAAGTACAAAATACATCAACATATTCCCAGCCATTAACTAACATCACGACCCTCCGAAATGGGGGTTGCTTCCGCCCAATCTTGTTCTGAAACACCCAAGGGGAAGGTCGGCATTTTAGATAGCAATGAATTGAACCATTTCCAGTTTTATTTCTATGCAAGATATGGCCACGGTCTCCCTAAGGTAGCTGTCCTCAGCATCAGCAACGTAGCCGTGACTCTTCAGTGCCAGTCGGAGAAGGTACAGCAAATTACTGCCATGGCAGTTTGATGTTGAACCTATGACTCTTTGAGAGTTTTTTTTGCCACTGAGATTGGCAATTTTAAAGGGTTGGGATAACACCGGAGGCTCCACTTTGATGGAACTTCAGTTGTTGTGCGACATTCACAATGGAAGGAGTTCCAGTCGTAGTCACCCTATCTTGGGTCACTTACTTTCGTGCCATGTAACCACCGTGTCCCAACAGCTGTGGCCTTGTGTCCAGGTCACTAAACTTCAAGCAGCAGTCCTTGGTCAAGTGTGAAGAATGTTCGAGCCTCACCCCATGATGTCTTGCAGGGTTTCATGATCTTGCAAGTCTGAAGCTGCGTTCAACTTTGTGAGCGAAACTACTGGAGTTTGGGGGAAATGATGTTGACTTTTGGAAATGCCAAGGCTGGAGATGGCAAGACTATGCAATGAAATGTCGAACAGAAACTTGGAAGAAAACTGCAATGCATAGAGGATAGTGAAATCCCAAGTTAATGGCCCAGGGGATTCTGCGTAGCACTTTCCACCAAAGCTCATGATGAAAGTTCTGAAGTTGGGGAACTTGCAGCGCCTCAGGACCTCCCTGCATGACCTCCCCAGCAGCTGGGGCCATCAGCCGTTGCAGGCAGCTTCGGTGGTCAACATTCCTAGCAGAAGCATGTCTAACAGAGTTATTTGGAAATTTAGGAAGAAATGTAGGAAGAAATGTAGGAAAGATACGGCACACTTACCTTCTCCAGTCTTAAAATCAAAGGCTGGAGCGGCTGGGGCGACCAAGAGCCGAACGAAAACATTTTAAGCGACTTGGCAAGATCTTAGCTGGATGTTGAGAAGATATTTTTTGCTAAGTCTTCATGTCATTCAGTTCCGATTTTTTTCAGTTCCGATTTTTTTGCTTTTTACTCTACAAAATCTTGTTCTTGAGTTCCAAGCCGTTCTCGAGTCAGGCTTTTGGTTTTTGAGTGCAAATGGATTTCGGGTTAGATTTCTTCATAAGAAATAGATTGTCCTTTGAGTTTAAATCCGGTGAGGGTTTTAGTTTGTTGGTCTGTGCATATCGTTGTGTTCAATCCTCTGACATCGTTCCTTGACTTGATCAACGGAAACTGAAACCAGAGGGTTTGAACCGACTCTTGTCACTCTATTTGGAAATTTAGGAAGAAATGCAGGTTTTTTTTTTCATACGCATGGTTTGCATGAACTAAGTAACTGTATTCATATGTTATTCATGCTCATGTTGCTGTTCATGTTGCATGTCCACGTTGGTGCATTCTTTCAGAAGTGCCGCCAGGTAGCGCAGCTGGCCGGTTCCGTCCTCAGCGTTGCAGCGGCATTGTTAGTGAGGTCAGCGTCCTTGTCGGTACGAGGCCAGCGAAGACCCGAAGCCGCATATCCTCAACGGTTGGCCCAACGTGCAGCGCCGAAGTTGCAGCTGCATGTGCTGGCAGATTGTCACGTGGACAACCAGTTGTCCCAGGTGCGGAGTATCAAGAAGCACAACAGACCCCAGCACGGGTCCTGAGTAGAGCATGAGCATATGTTTAAAGTTCCACAACCATCCACAAAGATACTTTGATATCAATCTTTTGAGGGTCAAGTCATTTTAAATGCGTACAGACTTTGACTGTGGAGGGACAAACGCTTCAAACCAACAACCAGCGGCCAACGCCCTTAGGCCACAGGGTCTCAGCCTACCAGAAGCTTGCACCGCGGCACTGGTCGGAGCCCTTTTGCATTGTGCTTTCAGTGTTGAAAGATTGGGGTCTTCAATGCCAAGGGATGAAACTTGTTCACGTTTTTTTTTTTCAATTGCATCACTTACTCTTTTTTGGCGTGTTTTGGCAGAGTTTATTCTGATGATTTCCATTCATGTATTTCATGGAAACGACATCACTGACCAGGCAGTCAAGATCGACTGTCCACCGTGAATAGCGGAAGCTTGGTTCATCAAGCCTCTGCCGTTACCTGGCAGGTGTGGCAACCAGGGGATCAGTTGATATGAATCTTGAATTTTGCACACTGAGAAATTCCTTAGGATCACTCTCAAGATGTCACGCGACTTGTCCAAACCTGTTGTTTTTTTGTTGGTGGGTTGAGGGAAATTACATGAAAATAACCTTGAAAGAACAGTTCCTGTTGAATGAAGCTTCCTCGTGGCGCAGGCGTGGAATTCTGTGATGGGAAGCTATCAACCTGCGGCAGGCCGAGGGCGACTTGTGCACGCGGTTTGAACTCATGAGCGGTTTGAGACTCTCAACTGCAAGATCCCGTTGATGTTCAATGTTGGATGTTGGGTGAAAAAAAATGCATAAATCACAACAGTTTCAACTCACGACCTCTGAAAGGCCGTACGGCTTCCACGGCTTCAGTGGGCTCGTATTCAGGGTCTCATCCTTCAGTGGAATCAGTCAACAAAAAATGTTTCCCCAAGAAGGCATATACAACTCTTGAAAACAAATTGATGATATACTGTATACTTTTGAATTTAAAACCATAAAGCTTCATTTTCTGGACATTTGTCGATGGCTGAAGATGATTCCCTTGTCTGAGGCATGGCTACTTGCGGCAGGGACAAGGAAGCCCTTCGGTTGGTCCGCGAGGCGGGGAAGCTTCGATACGCTGATCCTCGGTCGATTCGTCGGCATCGCGGCATGGGACGTTCGCAGGTTGGAATTATCAGCGACCGCAACTGGGCAGCACTTTGAGGGTTTGGCTTCAAAAAGCGACTTGGAAGAGAGGAAACGTGGCCATAGTTTGCCATAGTCACATAGATTCACATAGATTCACATATTCACCATCCTCAACCGTGCAATTTTGCACAGAACTTATCTAAGTTTACCTCATGTTGACCGTTTTTTTCACATTGGTTCAATGTGGCAATAGACAGAGATTTTGTCACCTAGAAACTGGATGGCAGGCCAAACGATCACCACGTCTCTGGGGGTGGCTGGCAGATGGCTTGGTTTCCTCAATCCCCTCAATCCGCGGGTCACTTGTCTGCAGCGAGTGATGAGTTGTGGCTGGATTTTCTTTACAACTCTGATAGCCAAAACATGACTTGCATTGAATGATTTGTTGATACAGCAGGACCGCGTCCCACAAATCAGACGGCCACCTGATCTCCACTCTGACCAGGCGGGAACTTNGAGAATAGAACGAAGAAAAAAAGCAAAAATAATTCCAACCTGGTAAAGTTTCAAAGGGCAACACTTTCCATCGTTTTTTTTTTTCAGCATCTATTTCAGGGCCGAAGCTTAGAGCCCGTTCCACCGGAAGAAACACCCGAGTGGCCCATTTCCTGTGCGGGCGTGAAATCTCCTAGTGCATCGGCAATCTCTTATAGGAGATTCGTCTGAGGCCCAAAAAAATCCGGAATCCGAAGTCAAAAAAGGAACTTGCGGATGAGAGAATCATGAAGTCATTTTTTTTCAACACTTTTGCAATCTGTAAAGGGTTGAACCTAAAAGCCCTCAGCATTGAGATGAGCACTAGCTGATCAGATGTATCAGATAAATCAGATGCAGTGCGACACTAATTTTGGTCAACTTGGGATTGATCAACTCTGGTTTTGACATCCCAAAGAATGTGTACCTCTCGCAGCCAATCAGCACCTAAGCTGGTGGCTGTATGACGGATGACAGAGTGGACAAATGTGTGGGTTGGCTCGAAGAAACTCGATCAGAAAGCAATCGAGCTTGACAACAACTATGCTCCTGCCTACCCCGTTCGGGTCCTTGGATCAGAGTTTGATGTTTCAAAAACACATTGGTTTTGGGATTGTTTTTTCAAACACCAATAAACACCACATGTTTATATCGTGTTAAGAAAAAATGTGTCACACAGTGTTCCGGGTGTTTTTTCTTTTCAAAAAATCCTGTCAGGAGAGGGTGGCAGGAGAGAGGAGATGAGTGCTGAGGGAGTTGAGATTGTCGATGTGGATCCTGACAATCCGCGTAACTTGGAGTTGGAACACGAAAATGCTTACACACTTTGCAAATGTTTACAAATGTGATTTGTTTGACTTTGATTTGTTGTGATTTGTTGTGATTTGTTTGCTTTTCGCCAGCTTTGATTTGTGTTCAGTTTTTGAAATCGGAAATCCGAAAAAAAGATGGGCTGATTTTTTTGCCCAGGGAATCCCGGGAGTCTCGGACATCCGTACGGTTGCAAACCGTGCAACAAATACAAACCGGAGCGGTCTGGACCCCGGTCGCGATTCAACGTTGTTCAGAGAGGTGGCATGAATTCAACACATCTTGGATGGCGTCTGAAAGTGCGAGGCCGAACGATTCCTGTAAACACGCCGCGACGTGCTCATTTTGTCATGGCAAGGAGAATGTTCTCGGTTCGTCAAAGCGTTGGATGGGGCATAAGGATAAGATAAGACTCACCTCGCTGAAGTGTCGGATCTCAAAAATACCAAACTCGCAGATTTGTGCTTTCTGCAGGAGCATGAGCGTCCAAAGCACAGGGGACAACGTGGTCGGCATGCCTTGCAACGAAGGCGACCCAGTTCAGGGCTGTATGATGTGGATGGACTTTGGATTTCCACGCATCGGTTTTTATTGCTCTAATGATTTTGCAGCTTGACTCACCGCAGCTTGTGATTTTTGATTTTTGAAGGATGACAAAAGGAGAAAGCGAGAAGCAAAATTCAAGTGGCAAGTGCTTGCTGAAATGAATCGCCGAAGTTTGGAGTCATCCCAAAAAAAGACTCAGTCATCTTGGTTCGCCTGATGTATGGACTCCTATCATTCAAAGATATTCAAGAGAGGCCATCATGTCATCTCAGCTTTTTTCATATTCATACAGTCACCTAAGAAATCCAGGAATATTTCCACAGCCATGTCCATTTTTGAAGCCACACTTCGGTGGCCGTAGCTTCGGGGATGGCGAATGCCAACGGAGAACGCGGAGAACGCCGCGTGCGTCCTCGCATTGCTCCACCGGATTTTGTGTCTCCTTTGGTTCCTTGGAAGCCAGAAAGTTGAAGTAACCCCACAAAACTCAAGGGGGCTGGGTGATGCTTGTGCCGTTTTTTGCTTGAGTAGTATGTTCATCTTTCTTATCTTAAATCTGGACACAGCTGTTGTTGTTGATGATGGTGACTAGTTGTTTTGTAGTCCCAGTCGCATCATGTGACTGAAGCAGATCATACCCGAGTTCCCAATCGCAACTGCCTCTCCATGTTTCTTCGCCTTGGCACTTTGCCTTTCGCAGGTTGGCATTTTGCAAGATGGGGTTGAAGCTGGTCTCGTTGTGAAGGATCCGGACAACAAAATCTACACAGGTTTTCTTCAGTGGAAGCACGTGAAAGACTCCAACTGCCGGTTTCTGGACTTAATTCAGGAGTGGGGAGTTGTCAGATGAAAAGTGATGTGCATTTTTTTTTGAATTCTATTTGACGACAAAATTGATCCAGATTCTTTGCAACTGTTTTGAGTGTATTAGCATTGCGGATTGCGGGTGTTGTTCTCTTAATATGAATCTCGTTCAACAGAGCAACTATCTCTTACTGTACTTCTTATGTGTTTTCAGTAAATTCTTGGACCATGGTATCCTTGTATAGCCAGAAAGGTCTATTTTTCTTCAAAGCTGCCAGGTTCGAGGCTATGAATTCCAACCGCGCCATCAACGACTCAGTGGTGGAAGCACGCTTTCGTGAGAACCTGGACCAGCTGGCAGAGACGGGACGCTTCAAAGACTTTGGACAAATCAACCTCCTGATTTTGCTGAATGACCCAGACCATGTGTTCTATGTCATGGATGGGCAACACAGGTCGGTCGAAAAAGCTGGTGACATGTACACCCGAAACGGAACGAGTGTAGATTTGTACTTTTTTCGGGTTGGCAGGAGTGATACAGCGTGATTTCATGACTTCATCCAGTTACATGTTTTTTTCCTCCGTGTGAACTTTGATAGGTGCAGAGTCATGGAGCGTTTGCACAGACATACCAACCGGGATATCAAGTTTCAGTTTCGAGCAAAGGCAGTCTTTGAAACTTGGCGGAAGAGTTTTCACACTTGACTCGACTATCCATGTAGTCAATGTCTTTCAAGGTCTTTCAAGGTCTTTTATTTATTGTTTGGTTGATGAACTATGTGTGGTTGCTTTGTCTTAAGTGGGACTATTGGAAGCTGCATTTTTTTGTCTCCATGGTTTTTCCTTTCGGGTCTGGAGACCAGAAGTTCTCTCCAAAAAACAACCACCCCACACCAACACAATGCCAAAAAACTTCAGGATGAAGCAGAAGCGCATCAGGAATTGCTTCATTTCCAAAATGCCTATCCTTCAGATCCACGTGCGTTTTTTTCGACCCGAAGGGCCAGACAGGTAGGCACCTCCGTCCTTCAACGCCTGAGAACCAAATTCCCATCGCGGGAGCGGGAGTGAGTGATGTGAGTGGCGAGTGTTTATTGTACCGGTGTACAAAAAAGGGTCCGAAAAAAGAAGGTTTGAATTGTTTTCATGTTGTCAATGTTGTTGGTGTTTTTTTTTAATGTTGAAAATACACAGGTCTGCCCCGTCAAGAAACAAAGAAAAGTGAGAAAATTGTCGTGCCAAGTCATGGAAACTTTCCAGGAGCTTTGGGTTGATGTGACCACCTTTCGAGCTGGCAAAAGAACGGGAGATCCGAACCGACCCAAGTTGAACGACTTTCTGATTTTTTGGCTTTTACAAGATTCCCAACTACTTGGAGCTGAGACTCTTGCAGTGGTTCAGTGGAGATAGGATGAAAATGAAATGAAAATTGTTTGTTTTTGTCGTCCATGTTGCAATCCTGTTGGTTGATGTCCAAGGTTGACTGAGACAAATTAGTGTTGGTAGGATGGACAGATTCCTTCATTTGTTTTTCATTTTTTGGATGGATGCAATCATGGCGTCGAGTTGCCCAAAAAAAGGACACAGCTGGGATATGTTGTGCATCATTGATAATATGTTTAGTAGTAGCCTGGGTGTATCCAGACCCTTCATAAGCTGAAACCTGTTTTGCGTAAGCTGGACTAAGCTCCTGAAGATCAAAAGAAAGAAATCATGGTACTTGTTCATCATACAGGAGGGCCACATCCATGCACTTCATTCAAAAAATGCCCGTGCGGCCCAAGGACAGATGTACAGGTCTTTGAGCGGTTGCTGAAGATGAACGATTTGATGCAACGCCTGGCCCAAGAGGAAAGAGCCAAACTAGGAAAGGCCTGGGGGTTGCTGGGAGAGCCTCCTTGTTGCAGGGATATGTAGATTGTCATTTCTCACATTTCCAAAGCGTTTTCTTGTTTTTTGGAAAAAGTGAGACAGCACACGTCCGCCCGCCCATCGCGATCACTCGTGACGGAAAGGGGGTGACGGACAACATGCTCCGAATGGCGGAACGCAGCAAGTGTTTCTTGGGTTTCTTTCGTCCAGAGCAGCTGCGGTGGCCAGACCTCGCGGATCGTGTCTGGGACGTTCGTTGATGTTGGGGGCGCTTGAGGTTTGTGCTACGGCGCTACAGTGTCCAAAAGGTCAAAGAGTAGCGTGTTATGGATGTGTTTTGTCGATGTGTTCAGGAATTCAATCAGTATGGACTAATTCTATTAAACTCTTTTTAAACTCATTGAGTATCCCCTAGCAAAGCTGTAAATTTCGTCGCCAAGGACTGGATGCTGCTCCTGCGAATGCTGAGCAGGAACGCGATGCTCGGGAGTCCGTGTCCTGTGTCATTTGTGCCTTCGTCTGGAGTTGGAGTTGGAGATGTTCTTTTTTTTTGTGTTTTTCTCCAGCCATCCTGACCTTTGGGAAATATCTATATTTGTATGAGCTCATATGACATCTCATGGCGTCAAGGGAGACATAGCGCATCTTAAAAAAAAGCATGAAACCAACCGATTTTGGATGCTGAGGTTTGGCAGCCCCGAGGAACATCCTCTTCCGCCCCTGTCGCCACGTCTGCAGCTGTGCGACGTGTGCCGAAAACCTGGATCGTTGCCCCGTGTGTCGGGAGCCTGCTGAAGTGAAAGAAAGTGTCTATGTACCATGAGAAAAAATGAGAAAAACCATACATCCAAAAAAGTTGAATCGAAAAGTCGTAGCTGCGTCTTTTTTGTGAAGTCCAGATCGGACTTGACCACTGCGGTGACTTTGTGTGGCAAATCCACAGATTTGAGTTATTCTCATTCTGAAGTTAAATAGTTCTTCCTGCATGGGCAGCAGTCAGTGATAAAATTTTCAGGAATTCAGTTGATTTGCCAAGAGGAAAAGTCCGGTGGTTCTTTCATCGGACTTTTCAGAGTCAAGCAGTTGCCGCGGCAACGTTGCCTCGTTGAGATGTGGCGAAAACGATTGAAAAAGAGGATGGTCGGCACCAATTTTTTGCACGTTTGGTGCCATGAGCATCGGATTGCTTGTCCATGGCTTGTCCATTGAAGTCCGATCCTTCCAGGCAATTTCTGGAATCACGAAACGCGTTGAACAAAGAGTCCTGTTCTCAGAAGCTTTGCTGAGAAGAACAGTGCGTAAAGAGACAAGTGAAGCAGGAGACCTTAACAGAAACTGGACAATGGCATGCTTTCGACTCGACGCATAGAATCCAAATTTCTATTGGACAGGGAATCTTGTAGAGCCGTTCAGAAAAAAACACCGTGCTGATTTGGAAATGGTTCGAGGCTCGTTGAGATCATCGATAGGATCTACAAGGCACCTTGTTGCAAAGCGGTGTCGACCACTAGGAAATTTGTAGCTGCAAGAATGTGTGGAGGAACCCCATGACACCACCGATGACCTCAAGAGGCATGCTTTCAATTCAGAGAAATCATTCTGTATTATGTTGCATTCATTTCTGTTGCATTCATTTCTTGTTTCTTGATTCGATGTTTGCTTGTGATTTATTCTTTTTACAGGCAACTCAGAGACCAATTCACTCCCGGGTCTGACGGCTGGGAACGCGAGGCAGTTGTGACGGTTGGATGGGATGAGCAAATCTCCACCAATGTACTTGCTATCAGCCTTTTGGCCTGGTGTCATTTGCTGTGCTCGTGTGGCCAGGTAGCTATGATTGTGAAAAAGATTGGCAAAATTGGAGATGATGCACAGAATCGCCGGCCAGACAATGCGCCATCGACTTAAGGGGTGTTTCGAAACCGTCTTGTAGGTTTTTGTGGATTTGGAGAAATGGATCATTTCAGCCACCCCTTGAGGCGTGTACGAAAAGCTCGTGCTGAGCAACCTCCCGAATCATCCCAAGTGGATTTGGAAAGCAGGCTAACATTTTTGCTGCTTCGCAGTTCCGTGCCATTCAGTTCGCATAGTTTTGAATGTTTTTGATGTATGTCAGACTCACATTTACATATTTAGTGTATCTATTTTGTACAACATGATGCGTGGATTTTCCTTCCAGAATTGTTTAGGATCCAAAGGAACTGAGACAGATAAGCTTTTGCCAGGTGCAAATGGTACACAGGGACCCTACACCTGATGGTGAGGAAGATGTGGGATGAGAACAGACCAGAGAAAGAGAAGCTTGAGGACCGTTGACCACTGAAGCCATATCCCAACAAAGAGACTGCTACCGTACCTGTGTTTTGTGCAAAGCAATGTTCTTCCTTATACGGGGTGGCATAGGAGATCCACAAAATCGTCGACCAGTCCCTGGATGAGTTCAAGGAGGGGGGGGCCAAATATACAGTAATCTTTGCTCTCCAAAAAGTGTAACACACATCGCAGATACAGGAGCTTATTTTCAGTTTTTCAGCTTTTCATGTCTGGGATTTTTGTTTCACCACGGCCGCCAGGCTCTGAAAGAGGACTTGGCCAAACGTCTCGGTCCAGCAGGTCGTCTTGAGGTCACAAACCTGGAAAATGTGGGAAAAGGTTGGAGTTTCTGGATTTTCATTCTGGTTTAAAGAAAAACCGTGTTTTTTTTAATCTTTCAAAAAAAATAGATTTTGCAGGAGTTTTGAATCTGTTGAGTCCGTTCCATTTTGCTAATTGTGCTGACCATCTTGAATCTTTTTTGAATCTCTTGGATTTTTGTTCAGCAAATTTCTGCGGGAAATTTTGCTTATGGAATACGGCATGTTGCTCCCACAAAAGTTGCTTCACAGGATCAAGTAAAGGCTGCTGCACAAGATCATACTTGGTTGGTGGAGCCACTGAAGGAACTCGTGCCGAGCTTAGGTTGAAATTCCTAAGCCGTTGTAACAAGTTTGAAAGCTCTTACTTGTGGGGCTGACCCAAGGTCCATTGTAAGAGGTCAAATTAAGACTTTTTTTGCATGCAAGTTGTACTTCAACTCTTTTTTTCTTAGAGATGCAACGTGAATTGTGGACATGAGGTTCCAATAATCATGGTCAACTTGGAATTGGAAATACCAACAACCAGCTGCAACCAGTGAAAGTGGCAATTGACAAGAGCTTCATGGCCATTGCTGCTGGTGATTATCATAGTTTGGCCAACTACAGGTGGAGAAAGAAGCTCAAGAACAGTCTTCGCAAATTACAGATATCCTAAACCAGCCGGCAGGGGCCTGATTTGAACGGTGATGCAAAGATCAACATGTTCTACCCATGCACTTCTTCAATTCAATTGTTGACCGAAGTCAAGAGATGTTTCTACCTGGTCTTAAGGTTTGGATCGACTTGAAGTCAGAGCTTCTTCACCTTAGAAAGGAAGCTGTACAAAAAGGCACACACGAAACGCTTGCAATTGACGCCTTCTGACGCTGAAGAAAATTCTTCCTCGCTAGGGGAGCAGAAAGCCATGAGTTCAGCGAGTTCTTTAGACAAGCTGCGCACTTCTTAGCCACGTGACAACTGGCAACGACAGGGGATGACTAGTGATCTCACGTGGTGCCACAGTGAGGCATCAACTTGTGAAGCAGAAGGTCGATGAGGACAAATTCCACGTCCTTGCGGTGCGGCCCTTTTGACCAACTCAATGAACTTCAGGAAAAGTTGCTCTCCAACTTGCTGTCATTGAGTTGCTGTCAACTTTGTTGCCTTGCAAAAAATACGACTCCGATTTGGAGTTTTGCGAAGCAAAGTTGCTCTGAGGCCCTCGACGAACCCGAAGAGTCAGACTGACTGTGGAGTCCATGGTTTGATACAAAATTTCATCAAAATAACACAACATTCACAGCGAGAATCTTGGTAGGAAAAAGCAACATGTTATTTTTGGTTCTGCTTTTAAGCAGAATGTTTTTTTAGAGGAAAGTCTTGTGGTGAACCAACATGGTCCATGGTCAGCAAAAAGGGCGGGCACGGTTTTGCTTCCGGGTGCTGATGGGCGGCATGACAGTAGGCCAGAGGCACGCTCTCAACTCGCCCTGCTGGAAGTCAGGTGCCACGCTCTTCAGAGGAGCATCCGGACAGGATAATAAGATGCAGATTTATGCTGCCTGTTGCTGCGATCAAAACCACCAACTGGAACGGGGCACTCACACTGGTGATGCATCGCCAGGGCCTGTTGGCTTTCTTGTCGGGTCGCAAAGACTCGTAGACTGCAACGGTCAAGAGGCTTCAAGAAAGCTACTATCACAAATCTATCGCAAAGCTGTTGCTCCCGGCTACATCACCCCCCAGGGGCAATCTTGGTATAGTTCTCGTGAGTTGGATACAAGGCCCCCTCAAAAAAAAAACAGACTTTGACAAATCCAACTTATTTGCTAGCCAGTCAGTAAATGGGGCCACAAAAGACAAACACACAAGGAACATGGACTTGGATGTGCTTCAATCCTCTATCACCTGTGATTTTACAAAACCCTGTTCGAGTGAAATTCCTGACCTACGCCACAAATGGACCACCAAATCAACATGGGAGATATTTGTTCAAGCCAACTTGCATGATCCTTGAGGTTCACTTTGAGTACTTCGTAAGGAGGATCTTTCATTTACAGTAAGGGACACAAGGAGTTTGATACCGTTTGTGTCATTTGGTTGTGAGTATCCAAGCACACCCTTTGGTAAACAAAAAGTTGACCTGAAAGTTCCCAAAAGCAAATCTCCTGTTGGCTTGGTGTTGCTGCAAGATGTGGCAAAGAGAATGGCTTGTGCAAGGCTCTGCTCAACTATAGATCTCTTCTCACCGCCCAAGGGCTTGTACTGTAGATACTCAATGTTAGAAATGGACGAAGATGAGGAAGACCCATACAAAGAACTGAATTATTTGTTTGTTGACTTTAAGGACATATGGATTTATATAGACAATCAAAAATAATGTAGTATCTTGTATGGTGAGTGTTATGGAATGGATGTTGCTGACAGAATAAACAACATTTCTTTGGTAGTGATAGTGAAAATGAAAGCGATGAAGATTAATCCGTGACTCAAGAAAGAACCATATCATGAATTCTGAACTGGCCTTCAAAGTAGTTATCTGAAGATTTACAGTTGGATAATTTGTTTTGATTTGTTTGTGCTGTTCTGTTCTGCTTTTTGTGTTTTTGCGTTTTGGTCCTTGCGAATGGAGCGCTCCAATGGAGACAAAGATCACCCCGACATTGCCGCCACACTTCATGCACTAGGCCGGTTGAGTCGACAGGCTTGAGATGTGCCTTTGGCTAAGCAGCACTTGGAGGATTGAACCCTGGAAAAAGACTGCGGAAAGCTCATAGTATGCTGTTAGGGTTTGGGTTGTGAATTTTTCATGTTGATATGCTGCTTGAGTTTTGTTTCTTCTGTTATGTTGTTGTGACATGTTGTAGTTTGACATGTACGTTTTGTGATGTTGTTATGAAATGTTGGTAGGATCGAACAGGGGCACGACCACGGTCCAGTCCAGACACCCTGAGCACCAAGACACTCTGAAGAGAGCCCGAGATCGCAACCTCGGAGGTTGGTCTCAGCTCAGAGCTGTGGTTGAAAGCCTTCACAGAACATTCACTGCGTTGAAAGACGAATGCTGGTGAATTGGAAGATCAACATGGTCAGCAAAGGTTGACACCGTTTTGTTTCCTGCTGCGGTGGGGCGCAGGGGGGAAAGTGCCAAAGAGGCGCAAATCGTCCTCCCGCAGTCTTTTGCAGAGCTGGTCTCTTCTCTTACCAGCTCTGGGCAGGGGCAGACTCTGGCGTTTCTTTTCGTTCACTTCGAGTAAGACTTTTGCAGAGTTTTCGTCTTACTCCAGTTCTCTTCTCACCGCCCCAGGGCTGCTGTAAATTGTAAATTGCAAGACAGATTCGTGGTACGCCTTTGATTCGAGTCCAGTTTCGAAGGAAAAAAAATGACTCATGCATTTTGAATCATTTTGAAGTCACAGCAGCTTGAATAAAGGCACAGCCACGGTCCAGTCCATGGACGGTCAAGGCACTCCAACAGGCACCTATACCTTTCCCAACGGCGACATGTACGAAGGAGGGCCATTTGGAAAAGGAAGTCAAGAAAACACGACCTGACTCAGCCAATGGCTAAGCTTTAAACTTTTGGGGATTACATTTTAGTGGGAAAAATGAAGTTGAAATTTTATTTCATGGCCCTTTGGCTGAGGGAGTGACAATTTTGGAGCCTGGTGGTGCTTAGTAGTTGTCACAGGTTTCATCGAGAAAATGTGCCATTGAGGATTTCCACTGGAAAATCGCTGTGTTTGTGCCAGGCTCCACAATTAAAACATTGCGAGGAAGCTAAATCCCGACTTCCTCCTCGGAGGTTGGTCTCAGCTCAGAGCTGTGGTTGAAAGCGTTCACAGAACATTCACTGCGTTGGTTGAAAGACGAAGTGTTTGCCAATATTTCATCCTTTCGCCACCGGTGTCCATCTGTTAAACTCATCACCTCTTCAACCTCCATCGCAGCTCGTCCTGGGTGAACATGTGTGCAGACTTGTACACTTTCAAGGCAGTATTACACTTTTCAAGCTTTGCATTTCAATGGACATTTCAGAAATGTGAAAAAGAGATATATGCGCCACATTTGCTTCATTGAACTTCAATATTGATTGGGTTGCATTTTCCGTCACAGTTTTTGCACCAATTTGATTTGAAACACAAGTCGGCTGGCGCTGCGTACTGCAAGCAAAATTCCAACTTACTATCTCCAACTGGGTGAAGTGGAGCGCAGGGTTTCGAGTTTGCAAAGAGGCACGCTCGAAATCGTCCTGGCCCACCACCAGCTGGAACGGATCGCAAAGACGATAGTCGTAGACTGCAACGGTCAAGAGGATTCAAGAAATTAAATAGACTCTTGCATCAACTTTTGTCAAGCTACTATCACAAATCTATCACAAGGCTGTTGCTCCGGGCTATGTCACCCCTAGTGGCGGACGGTTGAGCCTAGAGCTCACTTCTCACCGCCCGAGGGTTTGTACTGCAAATTCCAGGACAGATTCGACGTCTTTGTGAAGCGAGGCAAGTATTTTTATGGAAAATCGACTCGTGCATATTTGTGCGCTTTTTCTTCGTTTGCAAAACGTATCTCAATGTGCAAACAACTGCTTCAACTCCCAGATTCAACCAGCTACGTTTCAACCGTAACCTGGCATGACACGATTTGAGATTCGGAGATCAGATCAAACCAATGGAGGTTGTGGTCGACTTAGAACAGGAAGAAACAAAAGTTCCCTCCAGTATGTTTTGCTTCCTATTCTTGACTTATACGTTACATGTTCATTGTAGTTTGCACTTCAAGTGTTTCATTGGTGAACTTGTGATTTGATAACAGCATGTCAGCGGCACGTCTAGTTGTTTTCTTTCATGACAGAATCCTTAGATCAACAATTGTTGTGTAGAGCTGGTCATTCCATGAACACGATTGTTGGAGCAATATCACTCGACATTCATCCATTCCAATCCATTCCATTCATTTCCCGCCATGGCGGCGCCCCAAGCACTTTTGGAGGCCAGTTTCATTTCATTGAGCTGTTTTTTTCTGAGGAACAAATGCGTTTAAAGACGTTTCTCTTGAGGCATATTCTGTGGAAGAAGAGGCACGGGAGACGAGCAAGTTTGACAAATTTGAGTGGTAGTTCTAACAGTTCCAACGGTGGTTTTGGCCCAGGAAAAGTTCCTTTATGCTTTGAAAACAGCCTTGTCCAGCGGCTTTCAAGAGGACGGTATATGATGAGCCCATGTTGGAAATGTTGTGTTTTCTAAGGGAGAAGTTTCTTAGTTTCTTCCATGCCAGAGCAGAAAACTGTTTTTTTCAACCCCAATCATTCAGCTGTTTGGAATGCATAAGTTTGTTGTGGCGACAGGCACGTCTTGCACTAGCAAGCGTAAAAGCCGTGTGCTCAATGCCCAATGCCTCTTGTCATACCATGTAGGCACATTGGTCAAAGCCTGATGTGAGCAATGAAAAAAAACCTGGTTGGTTAGGTTATATAGGGGATTATATATACTACCCAATTATATAGTGATTATTTCATAAGCCATGAAATAAGGATCCCTATAAACCAACCGGCTCATGTGTCTGAGCTCGCTCTTCCCACCAAAACGAGGCTTCGGTGACTTCCGGTGTCTTTGCCTTACGCTGTTTGCTGCGACTTCTTCAGCTCAACGAGGCGAGGCAACTGAGACTTGGAACCGTTCTGGGCATGTTCAAAGATTGGGATTCTTGTGGATTCTCCGGGATTTTCGGGAGTTTTCATTGAAGGAAAGGTTGTGGCAAACACAAGGAACACTATAGACTATGTGTGTGTCTGACATTCATTCATGTTGCCTCCATTTGTTGGCTCAAGATTGCCTTTTTGTGATGATTTTCCATCCCAATAGCTGAAAACCTTCAAGTGATGCAACGGACCCAAACAGCTTAGACATCAAAAGCGCCAAGCAGCCTAGCGCAGCCGAACTCAGCCTAACGCCTTCATCCTATTACACATCCCCTCCTGAACGAAAATAACACTCCCTAAGCAGAATATGATTTCATCACAACAACAAAACAGGTTTGTTCACAAAGTTTAGAAAGAAGTTGTTTGCAACCTCCTCCGCATTGCTCAGCTGCTTGGTTGCACTTTGGGACACACTCACATCGAAATGCGTTGCCTGAGAGCTGTTTTACAGAGGTCATGGGACAATGTCAGCATGTGGAGAGAGTGCAACCCGCTTTTGAGGAGGCCATTGGAGTGGCTTTGGGATTTTGTGTCTTGAAAAATGGATGTGTCTCAAAAGACACCTTCCAAACCAGCAAGTTACGCAAAGTGCTTCGTTCTTTTTGGAAAACCGTAGGAAACCACTAGGAAACCAGATTTACAGGGTTTCAAACATTTCGTAGGCGAGGTCTCATTGCCAACTGTTGATATTTTGTGTTTGAGGTCAAGAAGCTGACAGGTCGGGCGAAGGCCACGGCTCTGTTTGTTGAGGGCTTGGCCGTGACGAATCTCCCAGCAGCGCCGTTTTCGTCCAACTCGACCAGGCCAGAACCTTTCCGCTCATCGGTGGCGCAGCGCAGGCAGATGACATGGCGTGCGTTGCACCAATGGGGATGTTGCAGCACTGCATCGCCATTGCATCGCATATCTTTTGGCAGGTGGGAAACCACTCCGGAGGCACCTGTGCCTTTTTCCTGGAACAGGTGTGGTTGGAGATGATGCAACGGCATGATGATAAGATAATCATTGCTTGGAATGGAGGTCACCAATGTGCCATCTTCAGATTCTCAACCGGGGATGTGCTCCGTGTGGGTCTTGGCTTGAATGATTTGAGCTGCACGGGGTTGCATCGATGCAAGCACTGAATTTTATGTTGGAGCTAAGGGAGTCAGCAGACACCCATCAGTTGTGGTGTGGGCTGAAGTTTCTGGAAAGCCTCTTGGGCAGGTCGGAAACATGAAGTAAAGACTTATCATTGTATCATTCATATTGCCAGCATCTTTGACCAAATGGATTTGGATACTTCGTCCTTCTATATGCGACATTTGGGTCATTTACCATGGAAGGTCGCAGAATGGCCAAGCAAAACCTGCTTGCAGCCTGCTTGGTTACTTGCGCGCAGATTGGACAGCCACTACACAATTTCAGAGTGGAGGGTGGCTAGCACAGTCAAAACAACACATTAACACCCAAGATTGAGAGGTTTGAGTGAAAAGAGAGGCTCTGTGACTAACCCATTCCATAAAAGGGAGGTCAAAGGAGTTTCAATTCTACGAGATGTTTCAACTTCACGTTTTTGTTTCGAGGTTTTCTGCGCGAAGTCTCGGTTTTCAGCTGGGTGTCGGAAGCTCAGTGGCAGAAACAGTGTTTTTTTTTTCAATAGCTTCCAACGTTTTCGTTTTTCCCAGGCTGATGCGGCTTCCGCAGTTCTTCGTGTGGAGCATCTTTGTCTGCACGCAATACAGATTCAAAAGGAGTCCACACGATTCAAGCGTGTGAACCTTTTTTTTGGACGTATGCTGATGTGGCTGAAGACTCGTTTCTTGTAATTGAACTTAAAGGTTGCATTTCCATTCACACTGCTTGTTCATTGTTAATATGTTTACACATGGTTTTTGTAAGGCTCCGCGATGCCAGTTCTGTGCTTGCTTCCTTGCAGTTGCCGATGAAGGACGGGATTCCCCCAAGGGTTGTGGGAGTTTCACCGACTCGGTTCGTGCTTCACTGGACTTCACTTCTGGCAGGATCTGCTGCTGCATGAGAGACTGGCAAAGCCACTGGATACCACTCAACCAGGACAGTGAACAGATGTAAGCAGCGTACCAATGAGAATGAAAATAATTCAAGTCAGTGAAGACAAAGGGTATGAAAAAGAAATTCCAAAATCAAGATGGAGTGAAACAAGAATCGTGATTTGCAGCTGAAATTGGCGAAGTACACATTGACACAAGACTTTTTCAATGCATTTGTGTTTCAGGAGCGCGTCCTGTGGTATCCTTTCAGATCTTGGATTCCAAGGTCCACCAAGAAACATTGAAAGACTTTCAGACTCCAAAAAGCCACAGATGTTTTTTTCTGTGTTTTTTTTCTCTTGTTTCCTACCTTTTTCCCATTTTTACCTTTGATCTATCTGTGATATGTTCCAAGTGGAATCTGAAGGTGGTCCTGCGGCCGCGCACCGTGTCCGGACCCTCGAGCTTCGTGGTGCCAACGAGCATCGGAGACGTTTGGTGCGTTGGTCCTGAGGTATTTGGTGCGACATGGCGAAAGTCAGTGGAACAAGGACAGGATGCAAGGATATGCAAGGTATACATGGAAACCGAAGTATAGAACTATAGAAAAAAACAGCAAAAAAAAGGGAAAGATGGTGCCATGATAAATGATAGAACAAGAATTTGGCAAAATTGCACATGTAGACTTAGACGTTTGTGACATCACAAAATTCTTTACTTTCCGAGAAGCTTGGCATTTTGAAAGGCCCAGGGCAAATTGGACATCCACGGAATGGTGCGCACCACGGACCATTCCTTGTCTTCCAAAGGTCGCGAGCAGGCGGCAGTGACGGCAGTGAATTTTCACAGACCTGCGATGAGTTTTTGAAGAAAACCGATGGAGGCAGAGACTTTGGGCCGCTTGATGCAAGCAGAGCTCAACAAAGTCAGGGACCCCAGGTGAGCCAAGATGTATACTTGAGAAGAGGTAAAGTTGTGGAAATTTACGCGAACAAATGACCCATTTTTGACTTTGGCTCTGATCCTGTTGTGTGTTTGTGATAGAATCTGTTGTTTCTTGCTGGGTTTCTCTTTTTCATGAGAGATAGGTAATCCAGTACTAATTCCCCAGACAGGTTTAACTGTAGGATTTTCTTCAAAAAGAAGGCGTGTGCACATCGGCTCGCGCAAGTCTGTCAGCCTTGGGTGAACAATGTGAACGGCTCTATGGCTCATCTTCGCATCCTAGTGGGCGTGTACAGTGAGAAACGACGTGCAAATTCGTTGCATTCGATTTCATGTGGTGTGGCGTGCGCAATCGAGTTTCGCAATGTTTTTCGCAGCAGGCTTGATGAAAAATGTTCGTGCATGCGCTGATCTTCAATATTTTTCTTAAGAAATCTTTTACAAGCACCCTGGGAAACCAAAATTGTTGTGCGAATTTCTTGTTTCTGTTTCCCACGGACCTGTTTGGGGTCTAGGCTGGTTTTTGTTTTTCTGCAAAATATCGCGAAGGAAGGGAAACGCATTCAAAAAAGCTGCGACCTGACTGCTTCAATTTTTCCATAACGTCCCCTCACAACCATTGCCTTTGGATAACGATCCAGGCGATCCTAAAAACAACGACAAAAATCAGTGAAAAAAATTGCAGCAGTGAGGCCACAGTTTCGGTTTCCGGCATCTCCATTCCATGATTTTGTGGCAGAACATACTGATTTTGGTGGCTTCAAATTGGAACAGTTTCAAAATTGGAACAGTTTCAACGAGCCATCTGAAAACCATCCTCAGATTTGCATATTAAGCCGGTTCGAGTTTTGTACTCAGGACGGTGGCGGAACTCTGAGAGAAACCGCTAATGCCAACGTGGCTCCCATGTTGCGACCAGATATTATCATGGATCGAGACTGAGTTGTCGAGGAATTCGATGTTTCAGGTTTTTGTTCCGCGGGTTTGGACATTTCTGTTTGGATGGAAGGATGTTTGCTGGGCACATCGGGCGCAACCTTCTGACGAACACCCGATCCGCCAAGGCCTCTCCACTTGGACGCGCACTGCAAACTGCGGTGATTGCGTACGGTCCAATCTTGGCGAAGGTCGGAAACATTTGCAACATCAAGAGTCGGAATAACTACAAAATTCAAAAAGGCGAGCAATTCATGTATTTGTTTTTGTTTTCATTCATGGTCGTTTGATGCAAACAAGTCTTCATGTGGTCTGATGGCAGACATCCGAACAGCATCAGCATGAGTTGGGAACCCATTTCTTGGGGCACATCGCGACAAATCGAAGAACGAAGATTGAGATGAATTTCCTTTGCAGTTGGTGAACGTGTGAATTTGATAGAGTGCACGTGTGCAGTGACGTGGTGTCAACTTGTTTTGTCGCACAACTTTGACAAAAACCGAGGTTGATTCTTGCTCCAAATGCCAAGGACTGCGCAGCAGAGAAGTTTCCTTGTGCAGCTTCTGTCACCAAAACTCATCAGGAGAAGCAGAACCTTGGTGGTTTGGACACGCATTGTACGAAGATTGGCCAGGACAGCAATCGCACGTTGATACATTTGGAAATAGATCTTGATTCATGGTTGTCTTTTTTGCATGGTCCATTTTGTCAACGCAAAAAAGTACATCGGGTGTTTCCGATGTGGAACATGTATAGATACTGTGTTGCATATATCCACAAAGAGTGTTTTCTATTTTCTATCCTCATCCTCTACACTACAATAATTGAATTCTCACATGAAACTCATTAAACAACAAAAGATACCGCCGAGAATTCAGGAGATCCTACAAGGATGTCAGGAAGAGTCCAGACCTTGGAATCAAATCCAGTCATCACCGGATATCCGTTCCATCCCGTTGTTCCGTCGGAAGCGAGGCTTCAGAACCTCTATGCCGGCAGCGGCAAGGAGAAAATCATCGATGCGGTCTTTGAACACTTTCAGTATGACCTCGAAGAGGCTTGGTTAAGTTTCTTTCTACGGCGACTTCTGAAGGGGACATTCAAATGGAAAAGACGGAAAGTTATGGAAAAGACGTGGAGAAAACAAAGCAAGTTGAGTTGGTTCGTTTCCAAAAGAAGCTTTGTGAAGTTTTCACCAGGCCATTTTCCCAGATGGGAGCACCGTTTATCGTGGTTCATGTGGTTCATCCTTTTCGGCAGGTCAATGCCCGATGGTGGCCTGAAGGCCAGTCCGAGTCTACGAAACAGCTCCATGTCCGTGGGCCACAGTGAAGCAATCTTTCACATGGAATCGCAATGTCATGTGCTGTTGCTTGAAACCGTTCAAACATCGAGGTATGAAGCAATATGAAGATTATGTTATGAGGCAAGTACCCTCGAAATGCTTAGGTTACTGTATGCCTATACCACCCATTATGCACTTTCGATGTACGTGTCATATCTTCTTTAGATTGTTTGTTCTTGCTTAGTTTTCCCCGACGAAATGCGGGTGAAACGTGTTGTTTGCTGAGGGTCGACTTGAAGAGTTTATGTATCAGCTCTTGTTTGCGCCTGACGCTTAAGATGCTCAAGGATGCTGAAGGGCGTTTTTTGGTTGGCTGGACACCTTGTCACCCATCCTTTTCCATGGCTGTCTTTGACTATGAAGCCATTCTGATATCAAGAAATATCCATGATTTATCAATATTTCAATTCTTCAGAAGTCCGATCTGCAAAAATCTGAGGTCCCATGAGTCCATCGTGGTTTTTGGACATTCTTTGTTCTTTCAGCAGCTGATGCGCAAATACTTCAACGAGTCTTACAAGTAGCTCGGAAGTCTTCGGAATGCTTCCATTTGTCACCCATGTCATTCATGTCAAAGCAAGCAAACTTCTCCGTAATTTTGTTGAGATTTGTCAAAGGCTAAGTCCAAGGTTGCAGATTTATGCCCCATATGCTGCAATACCCATACATCTTCAGAAACAAAGCCGAAGGATTGCGCATAGAAACAACAGATTATTTGGACGAATGTCAGCTTAGGGCTTAGAGTGTTAGTTCAAATTTCAAGTTGCAGGCAAAATGAGCTGGCTCAGAAGCTGAGCTTTGGAAAGCTGCCAAATTGTGGCGCCTTCAACTTAGACGGAAAAACCCTTGGCATTTTGCCAAACGCTTTGATTTTTTGGATGTCTTTCCCCTGAAAAGCTCCGTGAATCATCGAACCCGGTTCAAACGCGTCACTTTTTGTGAATCGATGTCACAGTTCCCAAGGTCGTTCGTTTGGAATTGGACCGCACCTCAATGATGGAACCAGCTGATACTCACGTACGACATGTGCCGCGTAGCAGTCATCCCGTGGCAGCCTTCTCTGGAAATGTCTGAGGATCCCTCCAAAATGCTGGATGGACCATTTCTGAAGGCCCAACATTGCTGTTCTGTTGTCCATAAGGCCATAGGCTCTCGGTTCACAACATGGTTCGTTCAATTCATTTGAAGCACAGGCAGAGCTTGTTTTGGGGACAGAGCTGTCTGGAGAAGGCTCGCCAAATTGTGTCCAGACTTGATCAGACGTTGTCACACAAAGCGCCGATAAAACCTTCAGAGCTTTCGCAAAAGATAATACTTGTATTTATTTATGATACGAATATTCGTGTTTTGTTGTTTTTCCTAGTTTCAATCGGATTTTATTTGGATTTCTCTTGTGCAGGTGGCAACTGCTCTTTGACTTGCTGTGCTTCTGGGCATGACACCGCAAACGAATTAAGGCTGGCTCTGATGGTCTCTCCAAAAGCGAGAAGTCATATACCTGAGACTGCCATTGGATGGAATAGGATTTTCGCGAATTGATCCCTCACTGTGGATGACCGTGGAACTTGACGTAATGTCAACATCAAGGTACAGAGTAAAGAGATGTAAAATGTGTAGAGTGAATTGACATGGACTGAATGACATGTCTACTGACAGCTTGCGTCATGTGTGGGCTCGACGAGCAAGCTCAATGTTTCTTGCAACTCCAGGGCTGATGAGATTTTGGCGATGCCAGTGGAGAGCACAATCGCAAACCTGTGCTGCGCTCAAAGGTGATGAAAGAGATTGGCGGATGGTGCCTGGCAGCTGGTGATTCTCATTCTGTTCATCATTTATTTGGCATTCTGTTCATCATTTACTCATCATTTCTTCATATTCCCAACATTCCCATGAGTCACCGACAAATCTTGGGAGCTTCTGAGGCCCGGAGACCCTGCCAGCGAGGCAGCTGAGGCATTCAAGAGATTTCTTGACATCCCGGGTGGGTGATAGAATCAGAATCTACAAGGTGGTGATAGAAGCATTCAAAAACCAATAGAACCGAAGGTAAAAGAAACAAATCTTAGATCACAGATGATCACAGACTTCCAGCACTTGCAACCACCTTTGGTGGTTGGTTTCCCCTTCGATTGGACATGATTTTACACATGTTGCGTCGCGAGGCAGAGAAGCTAGAGGAGAACGCCGAGGCACCTCCACCTCCAGCATCTCCAACATCTCCTCCAGTGGAACCAACAAAGTTGGAGCCACACCAAAGTGAACCAGCCAAGCTGGACACGGTTGAAGGCAAAGCCGATAAAAAAGGAAAACAAATCAAGAAATGCTGTCCATTATGAGGCAAATTCGATTTTTTTTGTGGATGACTTCGAGGGGCACTCGAGCATCTCGAAGATTTTTGCAACCTTTTTGCCAAGATTCGAGATCCCTATTTGCACCGGTCAAGAAGGGAGTTCAATAGAATACTTTCTGAAAATTTTAAACTAAGCCTGCAACCTTATCTCATTTGCTGACAAAAATAGAGGTCCACGAGCTTGGCAGTTTAGGGTTTCCTTGCGGCATAGACGCAAGTGAGAGGCTTTCTGGAGCCTTAGTCACTGGCCGAAGTGCCAGACGACAGCCATTCTAATGCTTGAAAAATGAAAAAAAAAGTTACATTCCAGGGTGAAGAAGATGTTTAAAGTTTAAAGCATATGTTTCTCAATTCTTTCATTCCATCATATCCATTCGATTCACATCATAATCATCTTTTTTTTGAAACGTGTTTCTTTATCAAACGTGGTTTCACGAAAATCAGAGATGGATGTGAAACACATTTCCAGGTAGAAGCCTGGAGCCCACAGGCAGCATCGCTCTTGGCAGACTTTGGCCCAGGCGCACCGTGAAAACCCCCCAACGAAACGGTTATGCGGGGCCACGGGGGGCCATGGGGTAGAAAACGGGCACAGGTTTGAATGATGGGTTGGAGGAAGCGCAAGTGCAGCTGACTCAGAATTTGCAAAAAAGAAGTGCTGGGAAGGTAGTCAACAGTAAGAGTATGAATAGACTCTACAGACCAAATGAAGTGTCAATTATTGATAGTGATCCTAGATTTTCAAACAGTTTTATCTTTCCCATGATCTTGATGGGAGTTTTACTTATATTTCTTGTCCCATGGTGTGTCACTGGTGCGGGAATCGCTGGAACCCGAGGCTTTTTGGTAAGTTGGCCAGCCTTGAATCAGGAGGCCCTTGGGGCAGATGGGTTGCACTTTCCATCCTCCAATTTTTTAGAAGGGGATTTCGGTTGGGAAAGGCTTTCCATTCCAACGAAAAAATGATAGGCTTGAAGAGTCTGACGCGGTGTTTGAGAGTCAGGAGCTGAGTCTGACTCGGATGCACCAACGCTAAGCTAAGCTCATAGAAACTCAGGCGTGGAGCATCCAACAGGCAGACCAACTCACCATGGAGGTCGGGTACTTTCAGGGTCAAATTGTGGCACGGCACTGTGGGATGAGAGTCTATCTCCAAAGAAATTCATAAGATCAATATCCATGGTACATCTTCACACATCCTTCACTTTTCGCATCTTTTCACTTGCTGTGCATCACGCCAGCTTCATGGAGCAATAGGTCCGCAATCTTCTGGTCGCTGCTGTGATGCGCGACGTGGCGGTGCCTCAACGGGTGCGGAGACCCAGCGAGTTGGGCTCCTGAACCCTGACTTTGAGCAGCTGTGATTTGTGATTTGTGTTGTGATTCATGTGATTCATGTGATAATTAATCCTGTTTTTTGATTTGTGTTGTGATCACGAAAGCTGGATTTTTCCAGCTGGAGTTTCCTTTGCTTTAAAGCAAAATATGTATTGGGATGGGTTCTGTGCCTTTTTGCCTGATATATCAGGCCGTTTGGGGGGG
>DF242953.1:0-44613 GCA_000507305.1 Breviolum minutum Mf 1.05b.01 | reverse complement strand
TAAAATTGACCATTAGAAGAATCACTTTTCAACAATCATTTGAAAAGATGAAAGCTTGTACAAAGAAGGGTGCTTGTGGAAAGGTTACTATATAATGAATGCTAATTGATTCAAATGAAACAAGTTTACTTCAGGGAACAACGCATTAAAATATATAGTCAAATTTCATGTTTTTATATGATGATGAAAACTTGTGATAACTTGTGATATTTCAATTTCATAAATCAATAAAAAATTGCACTCTGGTGGCCTCCCAGCCTCTAAGAAAACCTATCCACGTGTTCCCCAGAGTGGGAAGTCGAAAGACACGTGCCAATATAAACCCAACACGTGCCAAATATAAAAGGCTTCCAGGTTCTGGAATGATGCCTTCTTTTTATACAAATAGAGATTCTCGGGTTAGGGAGATGTTTTTGTTTTTTTTTGAGGGGGGACTTTTTTTTACAGATTTGTGCATCTAAGACGGCTGAACAATCGGCGGTCTAGGGGCTACCTAAACAAACCGACACAAAGACTTGAGGGAGGACTTCTTTTTTATAAAAAAAGATCCCCCTGCCCATTACCTGTATAAAATCGTGGAACATGTACCTCATTTTTGAAGAGACAGTTCTTTATAGACATGCTTTGGTCATTCTTGGATGGGATAAGGTGTATGTGGGTGATTTTATAGAACGTATCTTTGGTTAGAGGCACAATTCTTTAGCTTCTAAAATAGGCGGTAGAACATATCCTGTTGTGGTTCTCAGGCAGTGGATCTTGAAAATTTTGGAGGATGGAAGTGGTTTTCGAGTCCTTCTTTCCGTCTTTTATTTGAATGTGTCAAAACACTGAAACCCCTGCTTCTTGCCAAAAGGATGAAATGCAACGTGATATCAAAGAACTATAGTACTATCACAGTAAATGCAGGCCCTTCAGCGGCTTGCTTGCTTGCTTGTTTGTCGAGCCTGTACAGCTTATAGCTTATGCAGTTTGAGAACGAACAGCTGGAGGCAACGCAATAATTGCATTATTTGTTGAAGCGGTGAAGTTGAGACAAACCCAATTGGTTAGTTGGCCTATGGAAAAGACTTGGCCTCACAATTCTTTAATTCTATAGAGGGTGTTTAGGTCTGTAAGAAAACTCGATTGAATATCAATGTTGTTACGTATATTTTTGAAATGGTATGGCTTTGAACCAAAGTGTTTTTGGTCATCTTCTTAGAATGCACAATTTTGCACAAAGGAGTTTGTGGCAGCCTGGTCCAAAATATCACCAACGTCTCGGTGTCGCTGTTCGGATTCCAGCCTCAAATTCTGGTAAAGCAACAGCATTGGTAGTGACTAGTAGTAGTGACTGGTGAATGGATGTTGATCGCTTGTACTGTACCTCGCTCTCTACAGCGCTGGCAAGTCATGTGTGATGCTGTTACCGTGAAAATGAGTCGGCCAAGGTTTTCAACCATCGAGCTGGGAAATCCTTTAAAATTCTGAGTTTTGATCTTTTTTTGGGGGTTAGATCGGCTGAGATCATGGATAGTTAGTTCAAATTTTGCGCATAAAACTCTCAGAATGGAATGGAATATAAGAACTTTCCTTGACTTTTTCATGCATTTGAGGTCCATCGGTCCCCAAACTTCAGACATGCGCAGTCCAACCACACTCACCGACATGTAACAACCGAACAAGCCACACGCTAGGCACCCAAACGTTGGGTGTTTTCATAGCACGTTGGCTACCGTGATCTGGATGCTGGTAAAGGTCCAAACCCTGAGAGCTGTTCCAAATTAACGTTGGATCAAACGTGCCTCTCGCCAAGGCTGCGCTTACTGGTTGAATCTGGTAGAGGTGAGTATAAAATCTTCATCTCAACTATGCCAATTTCATGAAACGCCTCCGGTTTCTTGATAGGTTGCAACTTGATGTCAAAGCTGATGAAATGATGGTGTGACAGTACATTACGCTATGCATTGCGCTATGATTTACTATGGACAGTTGCGCAGTGCATCTTGCGCTCTGCTACTACGTATTTAAAATATGTGGGAGTATGTACTGTATGTCGGTGAAAAACCGGCAACAGCTTTGGAATCCTTGAGCTTTGGACGTAAATCGCTAAAGTTGATGCTCCACTTGTTCCTGGTATTGCGAACCCATGCGGGAAAACAGTATCCACCCTATGTTCATCATCATTCTTCTAGGTTCCAAAGGTGGCTGTGATTCATGGAAACATGGAGTACACACAGAGTATACAGGAGCACAACATCAGCTGATGGATTCATGTCATGCTCATTCAAAATCATTCAAACATGACATGACGACATTCAAAAATCAAAAAAAAAGTCAGAAAGTCAGAAAGGATGTTGACGACGACGGCGATGAGGCATACAGTGAGTCTATCTACCCAATTGAGTTGCATTCTCCAATCAAAGAATGCCCCTACGTGTCTTAATCCCACCCACCAGAATTGGCCCAAGCGCACCAATCTAGTGTTGAAGGTTTGCTGCGCACCCCAATTTGGAAAGCGTGTAGATGTCTCAGTGCTCGCAGGGATCACGAGGACAGGGACCATGAAATGGTTCAGGGCATGGGGCTCAGCTGCACTCGCACCACATGGTGGGAAAAAGGTCTTTCGATTCTGGGAGGTTCCAACTAAGACCCAAACAAGTGCTTAGAAATGGATGAAAGGTATCAAAAGCATGCAATGGCGCTCATCTTGGACAAAGCTCCAGATACATCAGGTTTCAGTTTCAATCAGTTTAAGTTTCCAAGTTCTGGGAAAACATGTCCCAACATCCTACAGTTGCAAAGATGTTCTTAAAACGTACGGTCAGCTCCTTAACTCCTCGTTATGAAGGTATTTTAGATACCCCAAACACCTGAGAACCGACCAACTCACCACCCTGAGGCCCAAGGCTGAGGCAGCTGTCACGTCATAGGCTGCAGATTAAAAGCTGAGAATGTGTGTATACAGTGGATGAGAGAAGGTATGGCCTCTATGAGGTCTGGAGACTATACTGATCTATAATGTAAACATGTCTGCTTTTAAAGCATAAACATGCAAACTTCACATTATTTCGAGCAAGAAGCCATCTAGTTGCTAGATAGCAGAACCATACTTATCTGCAAACATAGTAGAGAAAAAATCATATGAACATATATGAACTCTTTCATCATGGTGCATGGTTACATGGTCTCATCTTAACCCCATCTATGCATCACACTTCTGAAGCTGCAAATGCAACGATATCCAATTTGACGAGTCTATGTTTCTTACTTGTTGTTTACAAGAGACTTTGCAAGTTGAACCCAAATTGCAAACTGGAAAACGACTGAGTCCTTAAGTGCGCAAGAAGCTGTACCAAGTGTGTGAGTTGCTGAAACAACACCAAAACGCTCAAAGAGTTCTATCATACAAATTGGATCTCTTGTATAGAATTTAAAAGATTCACAATATATACAATCTACATATGTTACATATGCCGATACCTTTTCTAAAGATCTTTCAATGTCCAATGAAAACTGCAAGATCCTCACGCTGACGCGACTCTTTGTTCGCTTGCTGTTTCTGCGGCTTCAACCATCCCTCTACGCAAAGACTGCAGGAGCAGTCACCCAACGGCGCCAATGGAATGGACCCCAAAGCCATGTGAATGACTTGCTAAGCTTCAAGAGATTCCCCAAACAAAGCTTTTGTTGTTTCTTAGCTACAGCAAAATGCAATGAAACAGTGAAGAACATGTGAAAAGAACAATTCGAATAAGCTGGACCTTTGACATGTCTCAAATACCTCTTGAAGCAGCGTTGAGATTGGATTCCTTTGTTAGTGGAAAAGGAACTGAAGAGCCACGGTCAGGCGGGGGTTCTAAACATGCAAAGAGGCGCATCTGAAAAAGCGAGGAAGCCACACATAATCAGAAATGTCGGAGGCCAAATACAACTGATATGATGATACGTCCAAAGCTTCCCCGATTTGCATTTGACAGACCTCAACGAATTAGACCTAAATGTTATAAGCAGCTCCGTGAAAGTCACTTGAGCAGTGGTCAAACTCCGGTCCTGGCCCAATTTCTTAAAGTTATCTTGGGTTTACATTTCCAATCTTTAATGTGGCTCACCGTCTCTTGGTTCACTTCTGGAGTTACATAAGATTACTAAATTTAAAGGTTTCTGTAGGGGTGAGCGGTAACGGAAAGACCAAGAGAAAGAAAGGACGGTTATTTCTCCTTCATGGATCTCGTGTTACACGGTTAATCTTACAATCATGCCAGGTCACATATTGGATAGAAAACTTTATGATCTCATAGTTGGTACAAAAGCTGGAACTAGCGTCTATCTTCTATCTCATGATCATATACGTGGCATCGGTCGGTTAAGGGAATAATCCGGGATTTTAATTGTCATAACTTGAATGAAGGAACTTACAGTCGCAAGGTTATCTGTCTTAGAATAGGGCTCACGCCACCACTCTATTATTATCTTCTAATATTCTTGGAAAGACGGGTGAGAGAAAGGTGAGTGAAGGTGGTACAGATTCTAAAGTTAACTCCCGACAGACTAGATTCATTGGGTCAAGCTAGTCTAGTGGTCAACTCCAAAGACACCCCTAGCTTAACCAGATTCCATCCTCCCCGCGCCTACCAGTACCATCGACCATGGCGAGGAGCTCCACGGCGCGATGGAGCTTGATAGCGCTGTGGACCATCCTGAAGGAGGACAAAAAATTGGAAACAAAGTCTCTGTATCGGAACTGGAAATGTTTGAAACTGACACGGAGTAAACAGAAAATATACCAGCATAGAGACCCCAAAAATAGCATGGGGAAAGGATCATCGATTTTCGGAAATGTGCTTCAAACCGATTCAAAATATACGTATGTAAGTAAGCAACAGCAATGATCTTGAATGGATTTCCAACACTTATTCAATAAACACACTGCTTTCCAGCAATGACCAAGTGCTCTTGGATAAGTGATTGCTGTTTCAAAGTGCCGTTCAACTGCATCCCATTTCTACATCCCTTTTCTTGTGATTGACTTTCTAGAGAGGTGCTGTTTCTAGTGTACTTAAATGCATGCAGAATATGGTTGCCTCACTACGAGGTGCTTGGTGGTAGCGCCCACCACCATCCTGGCAATGTGAAAGAAGCACAAAATCATTGTCTAAACTGTCCCTGGCCATCCTTCCAAATATTCAACAACATTCAGAATGTCAAACAACAGTTTGAATTGTCAATCTGTTGCAAATAAATGAAATTCGATGTGAACACTCCCAGAATCAGCATGTCACCTGAAATTGATACTGTGTCACTATTCAATGTAAGACTTTTGTCTTTTGCACAATGCCTCACCACGCGGTGCTCGGTAGCGCTGTCCACCATCCTGGCAATGCCAAAAGAATGCAAAGTAGAATATTTATCCCGCTTTCAGATGGTTTTTTCATGTGTTTTCCTCTGATTCATTCCATCTTCTGAATATGGTTGCCTCAGTACGAGGTGCTTGGTGGTAGCGCCCACCACCATCCTGGCAATGTGAAGGAAGCACAAAATAGGACAAACCATTCATCATTGTCTAAACTGTCCCTGGCCATCCTTCCAAATATTCAACAACATTCAGAATGTCAAACAACAGTTTGAATTGTCAATCTGTTGCAAATAAATGAAACTCGATGTGAACACTCCCAGAATCAGCATGTCACCTGAAATTGATACTGTGTCACTATTCAATGTAAGACTTTTGCACAATGCCTCACCCATTGTGTGGGATTCTTTGGTGTGTTGGGATTATCACCTGATCATATCCTGCAAAACTGGGAGCTCCAACACGTCGGCGCCAATCGTCGTCATTGTTTGCGCGGCCTAAGCAGAGACAAATCTACAGTTGCAGCGACTGAGATTCGTTGTTCCCAAGTCTTCTCTAGGCGTTGCAATGCTGCTCACATGACCGCAATTCGTTCTTCCGGCATTTTGCCATGAGCCAGGAAACCACCGAAATAAGAAAGAGATGGTTCAAGCAGAAAGGTGGAATGCATGATGTAGAGGATTCAGTATGACATGTCCATCACACATCCAACATCATCAAACTTTGACAATATGTGCTTCTATCGTACGTTCGGGTAGTTTCCTGCTTTGCATACGTTGGAACGTTTTCACTGTAAAAAACTGTGGATGTGACTGATGGCGTTCTGACGTCTGCGGCCGCCGTCCTTTGATGAAAGCGAAACAATCTCTCTCTATCGGCTTGCTACATGGTTTGAATTGAAACCACATTCGTTCCGAGAATCCGTTCAAGTGCATCCCACTTCTACATCCCTTTTCTTGTGCTTTCTAGAGAGGTGCTGGTTCTAGTATACTGAAATGCATGCAGAATATGGTTGCCTCAGTACGAGGTGCTTGGTGGTAGCGCCCACCACCATCCTGGCAATGTGAAGGAAGCACAAAATAGGACAAACCATTCATCATTGTCTAAACTGTCCCTGGCCATCCTTCCAAATATTCAACAACATTCAGAATGTCAAACAACAGTTTGAATTGTCAATCTGTTGCAAATAAATGAAATTCGATGTGAACACTCCCAGAATCAGCATGTCACCTGAAATTGATACTGTGTCACCATTCAATGTAAGACTTTTGTCTTTTGCACAATGCCTCACCACGCGGTGCTTGGTAGCGCTGTCCACCATCCTGGCAATGCCAAAAGAATGCAAAGTAGAATATTTATCCCGCTTTCAGATGGTTTTTTCATGTGTTTTCCTCTGATTCATTCCATCTTCTGACAGATTCGTTTGTTCTTGTGTACGTCCAAAGATTGCCTCACGCGACTGACGAGCTGCTTGGTTCCGCTGTCCACCATCCTGGCAATGCCAATGAGCACGGATAAGAGCTCTTCTATTCAACACCTACTTTCTGCATCCCACTTCAACTAAAGCCTGCACCTTTTATTCGACAAGATTCAAAAAGCAAAAGGCAAACGACAAAACCTTTGAATTCTATCTATTGAAAAAAAAAATGAAAAGGTGGTATCAGGATGCAACCACTTGTCCACATCACCCGATCTATCTTGTTGTGAGTTACTTCAGAATTCACATAAAAATTGCTGCCTCACGCGGCGGGTTGCGTGCTGGTGCATCCTGGCAATGCCCAGCGCAAGGAGATCCCAAGCCAAAACAAAGTGTTGAATTTGTCATCGTGAAAGAAGTACGGAAGGAAAAATACCTCCTGCGAAGGACAAACACACCAGCCTGCTGTTCTCAGTAAAAAAATATTATTATTGCTTTTGCTGCTGTTCCGGTTGCTGTTGCTGTTGCTGTTGTTGCTGTTGCTGTTGTTGTTGTTGTCGTTGTTGTTGTTGTTGTTGTTGTTGTTGCAGCACCGTTGTTCAGAAGGTCAATAAATGAAACTCTGCCTATGTGATATCAATTTCCCACCACCCATTGTGTGGGATTCTTTGGTGTGTTGGGATAATCAATCACCTGATCATATCCTGCAAAACTGGGAGCTCCAACACGTCGGCGCCAATCGTCATTGTTTGCGCGGCCTAAGCAGAGACAAATCTACAGTTGCAGCGACTGAGATTCGTTGTTCCCAAGTCTTCTCTAGGCGTTGCAATGCTGCTCACATGACCGCAATTCGTTCTTCCGGCATTTTGCCATGAGCCAGGAAACCACCGAAATAAGAAAGAGATGGTTCAAGCAGAAAGGTGGAATGCATGATGTAGAGGATTCAGTATGACATGTCCATCACACATCCAACATCATCAAACTTTGACAATATGTGCTTCTATCGTACGTTCGGGTAGTTTCCTGCTTTGCATACGTTGGAAAGTTTTCACTGTAAAAAACTGTGGATGTGACTGATGGCGTTCTGACGTCTGCGGCCGCCGCCCTTTGATGAAAGCGAAACAATCTCTCTCTATCGGCTTGCTACATGGTTTGAATTGAAACCACATTCGTTCCGAGAATCCGTTCAAGTGCATCCCACTTCTACATCCCTTTTCTTGTGCTTTCTAGAGAGGTGCTGGTTCTAGTATACTGAAATGCATGCAGAATATGGTTGCCTCACTACGAGGTGCTTGCAACCACCATCCCTGGCAATGTGAAGGAAGCACAAAATAGGACAAACCATTCATCATTGTCTAAACTGTCCCTGGCCATCCTTCCAAATATTCAACAACATTCAGAATGTCAAACAACAGTTTGAATTGTCAATCTGTTGCAAATAAATGAAATTCGATGTGAACACTCCCAGAATCAGCATGTCACCTGAAATTGATACTGTGTCACCATTCAATGTAAGACTTTTGACTTTTGCACAATGCCTCACCACGCGGTGCTTGGTAGCGCCCACCACCATCCTGGCAAAGTACTAAACATTTATCATGTTCCCGAATTCCTCAAAAATTGTCAACGTCAGCATGTCACCGGAGATCGTACTCTGAACTGTGCGCGATTCATTCCATCTTCTGACAGATTCGTTTGTTCTTGTGTACGTCCAAATATTGCCTCACGCAACTGACGAGGTGCTTGGTAGGGCTGTCCACCATCCTGGCAATGCCAATGAGCACAGTAGGCACTGAATGCAACTGTTTGAACCCTTGATGGAATTAAGTTTAGATTAACTTTAGCTAGTTGCTTGAGGAAACAGGCCTGAACAAACCTACAAACAGCGAACATTGGACTTTGGTGGTTCTAACTTGCTTTTCGCCTGTTGGAACTTTGACAAAAAGTCATGATCTGTGATTCTGAAGCCATATCTTACGTGTTCATACTGATGGAGGTGGATCATGAGTTGATAGGGTGGCAATTTGCATCCTCGCAATATACCGTTCTCTCTGGGAGCTCCCACGCGTTTGGGGCCGCTGCGCCAATCATCCTTTTGTGTTCCAAATAACATGGAAGGCGAAGGCTCTCGAAATTAGCTTTCAAAACGAACAAAACGACCTGCAGACCAGCATGTGTCATTTTTTTGAATTGCTACATGCTTCCAGCTCCGTACTTGTCTCCTCTTCACGTCGGCGTTGCTCATCTTCACGTCGGCGTTGTTCATCCTCCTCCCTGCGGCGTGCTTCCTGCAGTCCATCTGTACTGCAAACGGTATACAAATACATCATGGTTTTTGGGGTGCCTCTGCTGTTTTGGGGGTGCCTCTGCTGTTTTGACCGCTAATCTCTCATACTTGATTCACTCAAAAGAACTTGGAAAAAGTTGGTGTCTCCTCTTCTGCACGCTTTTCTTTCTGTACTCTCCTTGCTTCCTCCCGTTCACGTTGACCTGAAATGGGCAAGCATCTGCAGACTTATCAATCCGAACCCTGATACAATTCACATAGAAAAGGGCTGCAAAAAGATAGTACTGGAAAAGTTGGACCAAAACTGGCCGCAAAAAACAAACCATTTTTGGTTCTGAGCCTCGCACGTTCTGCCTGTGCCTTGGCTTCGCGATCGGCTTTGGATCATCATGGTGCAACGTTGGATTAACAAACGCCAAACATCCAGGACAAATGCGTTCCGTTATATCTTGTTGATTCATAGGTATAATGATCTCACTCTTCCTGAAGTGTGGACCGTAAGGATCGTCAATCTATCAGTTGTGCAAGTTTTCCAAGTCACACTCAATACATCTTTGTGGGAGGCAATCTCAGTGTATTTCCATGTCAGGTTTTAAGACCTGTCTGGTTGTAAATCTTAACATTGAATAACCCATAGGATCCATGTATGGAACATGTATTATTTACCTACATGAATGGTCGATTTTTACACAATATGAACTGGGAGATGTCAAAGATGCCTATCAGGTATTTACAAAAAAAACAAGCGTCCAAACCGGCCCTTCATGGGGCTCACCTCATGAATGAATGAGCGAGGCACTTTTGAACAACAACACAGAAAGCAAACACATCCAATGAAGTCCTGGTTGGTTAGTATGGGCTTCCCTTTTTAGCTAAGCGTGGTATCATAACCCCAAAAGAACGGATCCAGATTGGGTACACACATGGTGTGACTAGTTGTACTGGCCGACTTTATCAAGGTGCCTCCAGCAGCGTAGGGTTGGGCAACTGGTGACCTACCGAAGAAGAGGATGCGATTCGTGATGGGAAAAAATAAACGAAGAATTTCCAGGGGAAAAAGTTTTCCACGCAGCTTTCAAAAAAAAAGAGGTTGTGGGATAGGAGGGGTTTTATGGAGTTATTCATGTGTGAAATCATGATATGTTGGACAGTAAAGAAATGCTGGAGGTGTCATTTCTGAACCAATTCAAGCACATGGTGTTGGACTTCGAATTTCCATGTTCCAATGCCTCTGGTGATGGTGTTGATGTCACCACCAATCACAGTTCGCACAACCACATCGCCAGTGGCAGGAGCCGGTGCGACAACCACCTGGGAAATCTGGCAAACTTTACAGACTCAAACTAGAATGTACTACCTCTTTTTGCTGTAGGCTGCATGCTGTCTAAAAAGAAGTTAAGACTTCCATGAGCTCATGCGTAGATATAGTGTGATATTATGAAGCTCGCTACCACGCATAAGTAGGATTATATCTCCAAAGTCCATTTATAACTAGTCTTGTAAGTAGCACTTCTCGGGCCACAAAAATTCCAGGTCTGGGAGGATTATTTTGGTTCCTTTTGGAACCATTCTTTCCGCTTCCTGCGTTGAGGGAGGCATCAATCAACCGAACCCGAACCCTGGCTCTTTAGGATGGGAGGTCCTGTTTGCTGGGCATGTTGCATCATGAAATTGTAATAAGAATGAGACAACACGGAGGTGAGCTCAATTGGTTCCAGAACTGATGAAGCAAAATATCTATATTCAAATACCATACACAGAAGAAACAATTCATCAATATGACAAATTGAATGCGCAAACGGCAAGTTGGCTATCAGGGCATACGTGAGGAATTTAAATGCAGTTATGCGTTTTGAACTATTTCAGCACTTACCTTGTGCAGATTTTAACCATTCTTTTTTGCTACAAAATGGAGATTGTCTTTTTGTCCAAAAATCATTGAAACAACACTCAAAAACTGCTCTATATATCTAGTCAGAGTGATTTTGGATCATTTTTGGGGATGTGGTAAAGCTTCACCGGAAAAAAAAATCTATAGAAATCCGATACCTTCACAGAGTGGCAAACTGGCACCAATGGATCCCATGGTTTTCTCCCATGAGCACCTCTGGTAGCCGGTGATAAGCATCAAGGCACGCCGGCGCGAAACAGAACAAGGGACGCCGCAACCTCACGGGAGTGATGGACTTGATGGAGGGTGTGGCTGGAGATTTGCTCCATCAAAAGTAGTCATGTGTACCCTTTGGGTTATTTAGAAGGATTCTGAATCATGCCGAAATATCAATGAAATGGGAGAATCTTGATCTTTTTGGTTGGATTTATTTTCTCTTGTTGATGTTTATTGATGATGTTTAGTGCTTGTTTTGGCCAAAGTAAAAAGGTTGAAGGTATGAAGTATTACGAAGTTGGATAATGCATCCTTTCTACAGATAAAACGGTTTTCTTTGTTTTGTTCGGGATGAAAGTCAAAACCAGATTCGTGTTTCCAGCTCCGGGGAAGGATTAAGAACTGGCCAGATTGACTTGGACGACGTTTCAACAGCTCTAAAAATCAGCCGAGTCGAAAAGGGTCATGTGCTACCTGATTTTTCCTGCAAGCGGCTGTGAGGGGTTCTTTTAAGAAAAACACTGTCATCAAAGGCTGCTAACAGCTCCAGTCATGCACCATCACAACTTGTGCATGCTTTATTAAGCTTTTTCAACCCCTCCTTGCTACCCGAGACACGGATCTTGCTGATCACATTGACAGAGATGTTGGAGCCTTTTCACGCATAATGAAGGAGCTATTTTTTTATGGCTGGCTGGGTGGCATTTGGAATGGGGAGTTTGTGGAGATGCAATTTAACAACAATCAGTCAATTGAAATGAAAGCGTAAAAACCAAGAGATCGCCTCTGAAAATAATCCGGGCCCAAAAAAGAAGTTTCATCTTCCAACCATTGATTTGCAATGTTATTTGCAGGAAGGTTATTATGGACGGTTATGTTTTTGTTCTGTTTTTGTTCTACGCAAGTTGGAAAACGCAGATAATAATAAACACCTAAACAATTATCTGAGTTTCAACCCGTACCCCGTATCCAACTCCGGACAATACCTATAAATTGATGTTAGCTCAGATTCAACATGGATACACCCAATGCAATTCAACAACCTGATTTTGTTGTCGCACACTCATTTAAGGGAAGGCGTGGAACTCGTTCCCCGACAAAGCACTGGGGATGTTTTTTCTTCGGGGTTTGATGAGGCTAACTTTTTTAGTTTCCACTTTGCTTTCATTTTGTTGACACTTGTAGATGTTGTAGGGTGTATAGGGTAATGCAGGACAGTAAAGTTTCTAAAGAAATATGATATATATATATATGATATTATATCAATGTAAATGTCTATATATATATATAACCACATCATTTATCATTTGGCCTATCTATCTCAAACATCTTTGGTTTGTTCTTCTTAGCGTGTCGGTGTATATAACCCAAACTAAAACACGGCGTATACACACATTGTTTACCATTTGCTATGCCGCACCGGGATAGTATTGCCAAAATCACGCAGATTTATGTTCCCAATCATCAACTTTGATACTCAGAAATTTTGAGCCGGCCATACCCATATGCCCCCTGGAAAGTCTAGAGCTAATGTAGGCAAATGCCTCCATCTAATGTTCAAACCTGAACTAATACGCCATTTTGGGAAAGGATTCCCTCACTGAAGTGTGTCATTTGTATGTGAAGCTCCGTCTCTCATTACAAGCTCTTTCTTTCCACAACAAGCTTCCCGACAACTCAGGGTGCTGAGCGAGATCGAAACGCCCTGGCTATGAGTGCAATTTTTTCCGCAGTGGTCAACTTAAAACAACAAAAATCTGGCCAAATTATCTAGGTTGATTCGTTTGGGTTAAAGATTAGGGATATCCGAAGGGATCATGCAAAATGATAAGAATTAACCAAGATCCGAAGTCCTAATCAATAAGTTGTTGCTTTTTGCGCGGGTTTCCTTGCTCGAATTCGTCATGTGAGGTCTCTATCTGTCACGCAAATCACGGGTATGACGGTATGTCTTGACATTAGGAACCGGAAAAAAACCACTGGTCTTCCTGCTAGAATGAATCATTTCTCTAAATGATCTTCGAAGAGTTCCACATTTTGAGACGTGACACACCCAGAACTATTCGTGTAAATATACATACATATATTATTAATTATCATATATACACGTATATAAAAATTATAAATATAAGCATTGAGGATGTTCAAAAATCGCACAACCTCGAGTGAAGATTTGCATCAGGAATAAGCAGGAGCGAATATAAGAGGAGTTGATTCGCCACATCAACCTGCGCAATGTCTCATAGACGAAGTTGCGGTTGTCCCCAGAGCGCGTGGTCTGGGTCGTCGCCATCCCTCAAAGGCTTGGGTCCATTGTAGCCGACGTCATCATGCCATCGAGCTACTGACCAGCTTGGCAAAGATTGCTCCTTGCCTGGCTAAAAGTAGCCATTTTTCTTGTGTTCGCTTGTTCAAGAGATCTCCATACTCCTCAGTGATGACAATGTCAAGGGACGCCACATGTAGTGTAGTACCATCGATGTCAAAAGCATGGCCGGCAACCTGCCAGCATATGGCTAGCACCATTGGTGCAATGAATTGTCAACTTCGCGACTGTGTTCTCCATGGATATCAGTCAGGGCTTTTGGGGTGCGCTCAGTCCCAAACTCACCAAGCTCATGGTTACCTTCCCATCGACATCCACACAGGAAGTTACGCACTGGCTCAATATTCACAGGACTACTGCAGTGCTACCTCCTGCAAGTCTATGAAACGGGCCAATACAACACAGCACCACTCAAACGATATCCCGAAGCACTTTGCGCAGCATTGACGGAGATATTTGTCCAGGGCTGTGCTAAAATCCCACATACCTCTACGCACCAGGATGAGTTGGAAGCTGTATTTGTGGAGATGGAGGAACTCTGCAACCATAGCGTCGACTATGGTGAGCGTGATGGTATGGATTTTGCTCCAAAAACCCCAAAATAAATTAAGTGCATCCCCAACCCCAAAGGCTGTGTCCTAAATCTGGACTCTTCATGCCACGAGAAAGAAAGAATGCAATTATTCTAAATACATATATGAATATAAACATATATATACATATATTTTCATGTCATATTGGATTATGTGCATATCAGTTAAATATATACAATATGTGTTTACTTCGTCAAATGACAATCATAACCGGGAAAACCATAAAACAAAAGGATGGACGTCCCAAAACTTCCGAGTTGGACGTTTTTGAACCCAACAAAAATTCTTTCCGATCGTATTGCTAAATGAACATGCCGACGTTGTGACGCTGAAAGCATGGGGCCTTGTCATGTATCCCCAGAAATCTTCATCTTCAACACTGCCTTCTTGAAGTGAGCAGAGACTCAGTTGTACATTTAGATACAATACCGGAAAAAAAATGGTAAAGCTCACCGAATGCAAGTTTCAAAGATGATGTTCCTTTTCCCATAGGTCTGGGATGGTGGGAATCCTCCAGATCATGAACAAAAAGTATATCTACATCTCGACGAATGGTAAATTGGTGGTTTGGGTGGTGGTTTGGGATTCTAGGGCTACCCCTATGTAACAATCCCTTTCATAACGGGATCCCAGGAATCCAAACCACCAACAATATACCAGTAGCTGATACATCACCTTTGTGCAAATAATAACCCTTTCATTATCCATCACTCCTTGCCCACACCTTCCCCATGGCATGTTGATAACTCAACACATCCATTCCAACTGGGTATCCAAGCATGGGAAATAGCGGTCCAAGGCCTGAAGAGTGGTCTCAATGCAAAGTCTAAGAGGTCTCTTTTGCATAGAGGTATTTCAGGATAGTAACAAGCAAATCATGAAATCTAAGCTTTTGGCTTGCGATCTATTGTATCTTTATGAAATATTCTGAGGTTGCAAATAGCTTCCAATTTGAGTAAAAACAAAATTATTCCCAGCTTCAAGTGGTTTCAATATCAGTATATATGTTCCAGGTTCCGGGTCCCCCNAGGGGGGGGGGGGTGGTAGCGAACCGCGAACCGGGATCATATATCAGTGGCTATAGGTGAATACCAATCTCAGGTACAGCTCTGGATCTTGAGGAAATCCCAAAAGAGACGTCAGGGTTCTACTAGTTGTCAAAAAGTCAATTGAAGTACCTGCAATCCATCCCTCACCCTCCCCCACGTTGGATCCAACCATTCATGCAAACTTGATGCATGAATGAATGTAAATCCAAGATCCTTACGTAGAAAGAAACAGAAAAAACAGGAAAGCGGTATACAGCAGTTGCCAGATGTTTTTCTTGGGTGAACTTCTTATGTACTAAAAAAACGGCCCCATCAATTCTCCCCAATTGCTCCTTCTACATTCTCAACGTCACCGCACCTCAAAGAATTCTTTCGGATTCCCTGGCAACAACTGAGACCTGCAGGAGCAGGGGAAAGCTGGTTGGGATGGTTTTGGTATGACATGAACAGTCCCAAAGCCACCGTTCAAACTTGAAGCGATTTGTTGAAACTCATTGCGTAAAGGTTTTTGGTGTAGTGATCTACAGGGTTTGTTCTTACAATAAGCGGAATGCTTTATTTCCTGGGGTGACATAAGGGTTCCTTGGATGAAATGATAAATGTTGAAACTCGATCATTACCGAGATACTGAATGCATCAAAAAACACCAAAGGGTTTGATTGGTGTATATACCCTATTATATATGATTCTATTATGTATATATAAGTGATGTACATCCTTTATCCTTCGGTTTGTTTTGGAATGTGGGTTTTCGCAAACAAAACAGCTCATATGAAACCGTCAAAATTGCCTGACATTTCAAAAACTCGGAGTTTGGTAAAATATCAGACACATCACCGAACAATGGATGCATGACATGGACGGTATGGGATATTGAACTCAATCATCCATCAGAGATATGAATCCATCAAACGGAAAACCCAAAGATTTGATTCATGTAAGCAAGCGATGTAAACCCTATACTCTCTGATTTTTTTGGAGGTTTTGACAGTATTTGGGTGAATTTGTGAACCCCAACCAAGCTATAATTACTCTCTTTCAGTTGGCTGGGGATAGCAGGGATGATAGTCCCTGCCTGTTGTTCTCCACACAAAAAACCCTCGAAAAAAAAGCCGTCGTCTTCCCCGGTTTATCGTTAAGAACAGCCAAGATGCTTCAAGATTCGTAGGAGGTAGCCGAAACAGTAAAGACCATTGAACCTGGAAACGTGGAGAGAAAACAGGAAAGGGCCACAATTCTCCCTTAAGCACGACGGACGACACACCTCCATACCGTCCACCTGCGCTCTGGCGGGTCGCATAGCCCGCCTCCGTTTTACAGAGATGACCAAGATGGTGATGGCTGACAGGTGGGGGAAAAATTAAAACTTCCCTAATCAATAATGAAATTTAAGGCATATTTAATAACCAAACCACCTAAATGTTCAAGATACCTTTGCAACGACTAAGGCAACTGTCGCTTCCTTCAACTTCATAAAACCACACCCTGTGGCCCTTCTTTGGTGCCTTTAAAAGGCGACTCGGATAGCCGTGATTCGCAGCTAAAGGTGATGTATTGAGTCTCTTCCGTCAGGACCTGTGGAAAAAAAAGGCATCTAAAAAATCATAGCTGGATTGAACCTTTACTTTAGTATAGTATAGCATCTATATCAATCATAATGGCGCCTATGCGATATATTTTGTTTCATCTATCAAAATGTCTTGCACATAGTAATTCACTGTATCCTGTGATAATCATGTCAAATGAAATCAAAGTGACGAGAACACATGAATATGTTGTACTGATGACTGACAACAAATGGTCTCTAATTGTATAATAGTGTATCCGACACACCGCGTGGAGGGACGGGAGACTTGTGGGATTTTTTTGGATGCTGAAAACCATTCCTAGATATGGCTGAAAAAACAGCGTTCAGCCAAGCTTCGTACAAAATCCTGGGAAATGTTGAAAATTTGTGAAATCACTGCTTGGCAAATTTGCTCCCGATAAAGTCAAAAGGTCTAAGGGACCAAAGGTGTGGTTAGGGCGGGGACAACCCAAAGTATTTTGCATGTTATTTTATGATTTTGTTTTTTTTTGTGTTCGGTTTCATACGTCTCAGTCCTTCTCTGGGTGCCCCGGGCCATGCCGGTGCCTAGTAAAAGCGCACCAAAGTCTTCACACTTGATACCCTGCGGTGACACAGTGCTGGAATGCAAGATTTGAAACTGAAACTTAGGATTTGTTTTGTGGAATTTTGTCGCAAAACAACAGCTTGCTTTTAAGCCTGGCTCAAAATCACAAATCCCAACAACACATTTCTTGGCAGAATTCTTTCCTTAGAACAATTGCCTTCTTAAAAGAACCACGCTTCAAAATAGTTCGTGTGCTTGAACTAGCTTGCCATGTTAAATAGACTGGTGAGTCAATAGGTTCATATCCCCAATGATTGTAGAATCTGCTACTTGCTCCCGAGTTGAGTGACATTTGACTGAGAAGGAAGGGCTCAGAACAAAACAACAGGAGAACGGACCCATCAATACCATCCATTTTTGCAGCTTTCATGCATCTAGCAGGATGGGTGTTTCTACAGATATTTTACCCTCCTGGCAAACTAATATAGCAATCGAATATCCCCATGTTCAATGGGAAATGCATCTTCAAAGGGTCCCTTTTCCTTTGCTATGTTAGTATACCAGAGTGTAACCGCCCCTAGACGACGCACAAACAGCAACCAAGTGCCTGCGAGAAATGTTGCTTCAAACGTTCACTGCTTACCATCTTCTCCAGAAACTCCTCAGAAGCAGACACGTCATGCATTGGCAACTCATGAAGATATGGAGCAACTTGGCATCTTGACAAATAAAAATCACTTCAGTCCTACCCTAGTCTTCCAAATACCTGGTCTTTTCAGGTCTTTTGGGTAGTTTTTTGGGGTTCCTATAGGTCGCTCTCAGCTTGCTGGGTCACGTGAACTACTAATTCAATATCCATGACGAGAAATGAACAACCTGGAAAAGAATATACCCACTGAAAACTAACATACACCCCCGACATTTAACATGGAACCTGAAAAGAAGTCCCTAGAAAAGGAAGTTCCTCTTGGAAACCATCATTTTCAGGTTCCATGCTAAATTTTGGGGGGAGTATCCCCTGAACATTAAATGGCTGAAAGATGGAATTTCCCTTTAAAATAGTCCCTAGTTCTGAGGACATGTTTAACGTTTTTGGGAGGGTATACGTGGGTGAAATAGACTTAAAGAACCTTCCAACTCATAAAGGTCGAAGGTAATATCATCACAACTCTTCATATTCTTTCCATCCAGCAAGGGTAGGTCAACTACATCCAACGACATCCAACTACTAGCGTATACCTGAACAATGACATCCCCGTATCACCCATACACCCCGGAACATTAACATGAAACACAATAATGGAGGTTTGGAAGATGATTTTCCTTTCTAAATGGGTGATTTGTAGGTTCCATGTTAATCTTCCAGGGTGTATCGCCCATAGAAAAAAACACAGGGCCCCAAGTTCCCCCCCATCGATTTCACCCCCAAACTTCCTGCGCAAGGAAGTCTATCTGTGGATCTAGGAGATCTAGGAGGAAGTTGAAGCGCCAGGTTGACACCTGAGCAGGTTAAAAAACCTGGAATTTCCCTGTGAAACATCTCGTTATACCGGTCCGTTCATATTATGGATCCTTATAATGGGAACAAAATTATCACTGGGTAACCAAAAAGCAAAGATGTGACATGTGGTTGTTTCTCTTTTTTATGGATGTCTTGTTTTGAACAACAACTGATCTATGATCAACAAGTGATCGGATTGCCAAGGTCCCGAAGGATGATAAGCATCTGTTGATGTTTTTTTTTGTGGATGATGGCGATATATCGTATTTTTGAATGCGTAAGATTGGGATTACAATGTAGCAACTAACAAAATCATAATAAAGTATCTACATAGATCCATTTCTAGACACCTTTTTGTATACGCTGCTTTCGCTGGGAGATTCCTGTGGTTCTCTCAAACAACGAGGAACTCGACGATTCCTGCCGTGGTAAATCGACCAAGCACTGAGTGTTGTTTCAATGGGATTAATGATGATTAATGTAGGCTAGGTAAATATGGGGGGTTTCCTTAAATGGTGGTACCCAACAACCATGGGTTTTCCAATTTTCCTAAAAATGATCATTTTGGGATGTTTTGGGGATACCACTTGATACCACCATTTAAGGAAACACCCATATGGATGTTTCCGAAAATAGGGGTACCCCCAAATCATCCATTTTAAAAGGGTTTTCCATTATAAACCATCCATTTTGGGGTACCCCTATTTTTGGAAACACCCATATAAGCTCCAGGAAACTAACATATCCCACCTTGGGTACCTGCCACTGGTATCTGCTGGTGCCAAAAATCCAATAACATCTTCAAGTTGAAATCACCCTCCACGGCTGCAGCCAAGCAACTCCCTCGGGACGTTGCCCCGTGGCGTCGGACAGCGAAAAGCTGATATTCAAGGCCTTGGTGAAAAAAACACATCCTGGTTCCAACCTGCAGTTGAGGTAGTTAGTTGGCAGTTGATATAGTTGGTGGATTTAGGGTGATCTTTAGTTGCTTTTTTAAACAGTCATTCACAGTTGTCAAGCCTCACAGTTGAGGTGGGTAGTTGGTAGTTGGCAGTTGGTAGTTCATGGATCTAGGACATCTTTACAAGTATTTTCCCATGACATCTGGTTTTCCTCCTTACAAATGATACATTACTCCTGCACAAGTTGGGATAGATTAAAAAGAACAGCCCCAAAATCATGCGATGTTTATACCTCAAGTGCATTGCATTATGAAAACAAGGGAATTCTAATCAACCCACTACTTCTGGATGATTTCGAATTCAGTTCCCATTTCCTTTACGTATTTTACGTATGTATAATCCCGCTGCCTGAAACCCATGTACTTTCTTATGAACATCCACCGCAAATCCGGCCACTCTTCCTACGGTGATCACATCTTCTTGGAACCCCCAAAGATTCAAAAGTCTAACTGTGAATCATTACAAACAAACCAGAGCTTTCTAACATTGGACAAGAACTCCTGTTTTTTTAATCAGAATTTTCGAACATTGATCACTTTGGATCCACAAAAAACGCCAATAGTCGGATTCTTCGGGGGGAATCTTCAAGTTTGCCATGAAACACAAAGCAGTTGAAAAACTATATCGGGGAACATAGGGAAAGAACAACGGTGCTATACCATTGGTGCAACAAAAAACCTGGATATCCACATGGAACAAATAACCATCTAACTCGAATAAAAATCTAAAATACTGAAGCAACCACGAGAAGGATTCAGAGAGATCCAAACATGTAGTCAAACATCCATTGAAAACAATGGGAAGTTCAGAAAACCCGTACAAAAACATATGCTAACAAAGTTTAAGTTGAGATATTTCATTATACTGATTAGTTCACAGGGATCCTTACAATGGCTTATCATACTCCCTATATAACTGGGTAGTATACCCCCCTATATACGGCAAATCTTTACTTTTATCATCATTCTTTCAACTCAGATTTTCCTTCAGCAGTTCCGATGGAATTTGCGGGAATCAATGCAGGAGTGTCTATCTGTAGGTCGTACATCTGAAAAAGAGATAAAACTCCAAACCCTGGTAGTTTCCTATCTTATATTATATACTTGTCCAATTTTGAGACAAGCCCGAAATAATCAATTACCGTCCCTGAAACTAACAGCTCGCACGTGAAAATTGATGGTTGGAAGATGACAGTTCCTTTTGGGAAGGCCAATTTTCAGGGGCTATGTTGGTTTCAGTGAGGTATATATATACACAAAACTGCTTTGTTTAAGGTGGATTCATGTTGGCAAATGTATCACCCCCATTCACCTCATTGTGTCTCGGATCTCAACACATCTGCCATCTCCTCACTTGGATTTCTCCGGGGCATTCCCGGCGCGACCCAAGTCCACGTTCCACTTGATCATGCTGTAGTTGTATGCCAGGTGGGTATCTCGGTACGCCAGCAAGTGATTGGAGATTGAAGGGCTCAGAAGATGCTCCCCATACGGCAAGGAGAATCCTTGCTTCAGTGACAAAAAAAATCACTACTGGCCTTACTAAAGGTGCAAACATGCGAAACATCGAAAAACTAATAATTCATCCATGCCTACTGAGAGTGAAAACAAACCTTGGCAAAGATTTGCCAAAAGAGTCTTGTTCATTGTAAATCTTGCTTGGAGGCTGCAATTGAACGAATTTAAATCAATAAGTAGCTGCTAGTTGGCTTCAACCCATTTGAGAAATACTAGTCGCATTGGATTATTTCCCCAAACAGGGGTAAACATAAAACTCTTTGAAACCACCCAAGTAAAAACCGCGAATGCCTATGCAACATAGATCCACACATTTGTAGTATCATATATCTACATCATCATAAATTATGACATTTATTATTTATCATCATTATTGTGTTTATCATTAAATTTTCCCTGGTGTGAAAGGAGATGGCCCCACTATGGCACCACTATAGCGACTCCCATGGTTGCATGACTATGATCATATCCACTTTCTACACCACCAACTCTCGCAAGGCCACAGCCAATTGGAAACATGTTGAATAACATTCATATCTATCATATCATGTATGTGGTCCATCAAATGTAGTTGACCATCACCATAACTTTGAATAGAAATTCATAAAAACTTCTACCCTAAGCATCATCAAAGCGATGCGCAAGTCCTTTTAAAGGGACACTTCTGTGATCTCCAAACCGCCAGGTTTGAGTTTTCAATGCCTCGTGGGGTTGGATTGGCCACCTACCTACTGGCTGGCTCTACCTCCATCACTTAAGCGATGGCAAACTGCGACTTTTTCTACGAGGAGGTTTGGACATATATGGGTGTTTCCAAAAATAGGGGTGCCCCAAAATGGATGGTTTATAATGGAAGATTTGGGGGTACCACTAGTTTTGGAAACGCCCATATAAATAGTCAAGAAACCCTACTGGAGGATCATGGAGGTTTTTTGTTAAGATTCTGCGGGATCTTTTGGGATTATCTGGACTTTGACACTCTTTTGGTCACTGTGACACTCTGCTTGACACGTAAGAAAGCAAACTGCAACAGGCCGAAACAAAGATACAACGGCATGTGATGTTCATAGCAAACGAAAAGCACTTTCATGTTTAGTTAAACAAGTGTATATAAGCCACACAAGTAAACAAACCTACATTTGCTTCATCACTTTTTGAAGTCATCATTACCTTCAGAAGTATTCCAAAACATCAGCATGACAAATGAAATCATGAAGTTGTTTTCAATCACGAAGATCACAAAATGTCACAAGATGTGACTCCAAAAAGGAGCCTCAAATTTGTTCAACTTCACCCAACTTCACCCCGTTTCAACCATTCAAAGCATGTTGGACCAGGTGCCAAATGGACCCGTGGGCGATAACATCGTGCAAAAATCCACCTATGGATGGCAAAACGCCAGTGATGGTGCCAATTAGGTTTGAAAACCTGAAGTTATCAAATTTGAAATTTACATCAAGGGTAGTTTGTGAATTTCAACTCATCTGAAGACTACATTGTTTTCTTTCTCTAAAACATGTTGTTCGTCTTCTCCACTTTTCAGGTTACTTAACCTTAAGATGTGGGGTCAGCCAAAGCCAACCAAACAACAAAAATCTGCCAAACATTTGCCAAACCAAACCCCATTTGAAAAATATGCGATAGTCAAATTGGATCATGAAACCCCAGGGAATGATGGAAGCCATGAAACTACAAAAATGTTTAAAACCACCAACCAGGTTTTGTTACCCGTTGATTTTCATGGGTTCCAACAACCCATGACGTTGTGACAACCCTCCACCTCGATGGCCACGCAAGAATAGGTCTCTGCGAGGTCGCTCATGTTGCGCCTCAGCCATGGAATCTTCGGGCTGCACGGATGATAAGAACATTGTCAAAGGAAGTTTAAATAGCAAACTTCCGACAATATGGACAGTTGAAAAGCACTAGCGCGAAAGTCAGAAGAAAGAAGATACATCCGAGGCAAATGTTAGAGAAGTCGCGAAATGCTGTGTTTTTTCAATGATTCGTGTGTCGGGTCAGTCGAAAAGTAGGCCTGTTAAAGCGGCGGGTGCGGAGGTAGGTGCTCAGAGAAGAAAGCCAAAATTGCACGCCGCTGTGGCGAAAAACACATTTGGAAGTAAAAATGCTCAAAAACTGACGGTGTCGGAACACTTTTTGAAGTTATGGTGTCGAAAAATTGCACGCCGCTGTGGCGAAAAACACATTGTGAAGTCAAAATGTACAAAACACGTCAGTTTCGGAGCACTTTTTGAAGTTCAGATGTCGAAAAAATTGCACGCCGCTGTGGCGAAACACACATTTGGAAGTGAAAATGTTAAAAAACTGTCGTTCTCGGAGCACTTTTTGAAGTTCAGATGTTGAAAAAATGCACGCCGCTGTGGCGAAACACACATTTGGAAGTGAAAATGTAAAAAACTGTCGTTCTCGGAGCACTTTTTGAAGTTCAGATGTTGAAAAAAATGCACGCCGCTGTGGCGAAACACACATTTGGAAGTGAAAATGTCAAAAAACTGTTATTCTCGGAGCACTTTTTGAAGTTTTGATGTCGAAAAATTAGTCAGGTAGTAAGTTAGTTAGTCAATCAGTCAGTTCGTCACTTAGTCAGTTAGCTAGTTAGTCAGTTAGTTAGTTAGTTAGTCAGCCAGTTAGTCAATTAGTCAGTTAACCAATCAATCAATCAATTAGTCAATCAATCAATCAATCAATCAATCAATCAATNAATCAAGTAGTCAGTCAGTCAGTCAGTCAGTCAGTCAGTCAATAGGTCAGTTCATCACTTAGGCAATTACTCAGTTAATCAGACAGTCAATCAGTCAATTAGTCAGTTAGCTAGTTAGTCAGTTGGTCAATGTTTTTGCTCTGACATCCGTCACTCACAGCAATCAATCTCTCCTATACGTTTCCTATTTTTGAAACTTCCGCCACCGCCTTGTGCGGTACTACTGGTATACTGCTGGTGATTCAATTTGAAGAAATTTGGCACCAGTTCATATTATGGTAAGTATATATGTTGTAAATATATGTATATAAATATCCCATTATCTATAGGTTTTTTTTACATCCCAGGTGGCGCAGGATTTCTTCCATCAACAGTATGACTATTGTCTATAGTAATTGGATCATGCTGGATCTATGTCGTTTGTTGAAACGCATGTTTTAATGGTCTGTCCATGTTTCAAAAGTAGTAATTGTTTATGGATTGGTTAGCATTTGGCCTTCCTCAAGTAAGTGGCCCAGGGGCAAAACATCAAACATCTCCTGGACCTTTCCGGCGAAGGGTGGCTCCGAAAAAAGTTATGGGCCATGATGGATGATACATTCGGTCCACCCCCCACCCAGTAACAGTGACAAATGAAGGCGTATAGGGATTCCCTACTAAAAATGGAATATTCCGGTGGTGACTACTACTGAGTGGGGGGTAGTTTCAAATGATACGACATGTTGTATCCAGCTTGGATCATAGAAGTAGTTGACATGGCTGTGCAAGTTTTGGATTTCGAGGTCTATGCAAGAAATTTGCCCAGGTCCTACTCATACACTACAAGTTGTTTATTCGTGAACTCATTCCTCAGATTTCTTTTGGGGGTCATGCTTTCAAATCCTGAGATATGATGGACACACACATTTCCATCCATTCAAGATCACCCCAAAGTATCTGCAAGTTCTGTAGTTCTGCACCATAGCTAAGTGAAGGACACTTCATCTTCCACATTGTCGGCCCAGACCTGGAGAACGCATAAGAATGGCCGCACGTTACAGCCACAACGGACTTGAATTTGGCCTATGTAGAGGCTTCAGTGAATGACCTCTAGAAGAAATGGAAGTGAAACGGGTGAAGTCACTTTGGCCCGGAATCATGTGAAACAAACAAAATGCCAATATGTGAAGAAAAAGGCCATGTAAAAAACAGCTTGTGAAGTCTTTATCAAAAGCATTTTTCTTGTGGCCGGTGGGAGTTAAATTTTGGGGAACCAAAAACAGGGGTACTTCATGGGAACTTCATGAATAAACCTCAGGCCCAGAACTGTAAAAGTTGATCAAATTGGAACATGTGGGTAGTGTTGAAGTAGTAATCTTTTTTTGTCCTCCCCCCTCAGAAAAAACAAGCCACAAAAACCCCTCTAAGTTTGTATCTTGGTCCCTTATCAACACCAATTTCCCCAATTTCTTCTCCAACCTACCGCACCCCGGAACCCCACACCTCTATTTCCGGACCGGTCTGCGCAGGTCTGACTGCCTCGGTCATGGTAAAAATTTGGTAAGATACCCATGCAAATAAGGGCTGAATCGACAAATTGCAATCAACGTTTGATTTTTCCAAAAGTTGACCGACCTACTGCGACCACTATATGCTCAACAAAAAAACGTCCTATTGCAGAAATATGTCCGGGCGTCACTGGCTGTTCTGTTCTCATTGAAGGCAAACCTGTATGGACGCGTCTCCGACGCTCTTTCTAGAGGGAAGATGAGGAAGGCCATTGGAAACCACATTTGTCGGGAGAGGAAAAGACCACCATTCTTTCTATTTCTATTCTCATTTTCTTCGGAAAAAGGCAAATGCAAAACGGCATCTGAAGCAGCAGTGCATTTGCATCTTCAAGTATCCACTTAAACCTGCCAATGCAGGATGGCTCTTGCCAGATCATTGTAAATCATTATAATCTACCTGAAAACCCAGGAATACGTAACAGTCCTTGCATCATGTATTGGAACAAAATCCCTTTTTGTTCAAGCACTCCCGCCTGGATTGATGACAAGATAAACAAAACGACAAATCCTTCTATCCTTCAATTTGCAGCTCTTGAATGGTTGGAAACAAAGTGACTTATGACATATTCTATTGCCAAGTCTTTTCCATGATTTAACCCATCTCTACATCTGAGTGACCAAAAACCAGCCAACAACTCACACATAAATCAAAAATCACCCAACAAACAAAAAAACTCCCAACCTCACTTCATCTCATTTTCCCTTGGCGTCTGCTGCTTCTGTCCCATCCTTCTAATCCATCATCCTTTTGGGGTCCCCGGACGGCCGGAGCCGCCGCCTTTTGGTGGAGCCGTGGGGTGTTTTGGAAATGTTAAGGTGTTTTAGATTTTACTGAACAAAAAACATCAGCAACTTCAGGATTTACCAGGATTTTTCAGATTTTTCTCTAATACTATTCAGCTAGGAAAAGGATTTTTATGTTCAATCTGATTCGAAAAATATTTCATTTTGCCAGGAATCTGGGTAAAAAATGGTAAAAAAACAAAAAAACTCTTTTTGAAACTGTATTTTGAAACAAACATACGATGACTGAGATGACCCTCAAAGATTAAGCACACTCGAGACAAGTGCATTGGTTTCCTACCAAAAATTGACCATTTCAAGGGGCTGGGGAATTTTGAGATACACCCGAATGGGAAATATCCGTCCACAAAATTGGGGTGAGATAAAATCAAATAGATTCCCGCATTCATCCTTGAACAGTAGAAGAGTCCTTGCTGGTATAGCCATCACGAAATGATCAAGCTGCCTTTTGTCGGGTCGCTCAATTTTCAGAGGCATTTTCTGCTACTAAAACAGTAATATCAGACCACCGGTAACAGGAGCGGTAGCGTTTTTTTTGCCCAAAAATTGAAGATATATCTAGGAAACAAATGGGAAAAAACAAAAAATGGCAGCTTGTTCCCTTTTCAAGCAATCCAGAAACCAAAAAAACGAAAGCCAAACAGCTGCCCCCGGACCGAATGATCTTGACTCTGCTTCCGGTTCACATCACCGACACTAAACCTTGAATGAAATGTCGCAGAATCAGCGAGGTGTGAAGAATTTGGATCTGGGAATATTCGCGTCATTCTTTTTCTGTGAGATGGATGCCTATCAATGAGTTTCTGGTGATCAATTTGGACCTCATGGAGCACCCTTTTAGACATTCAATGTCTAAACCAAATACTTGAAGTATATGCCAAAATTATTGAAAGCTGTTCAAGGGACATCTATGCAATTTCATATGCACCACAAAGAGAATTCGATATATGTAATTATTACATGTATTCATAGAAAAAGGTATGTTGAATATGTTTCCATGTTTCCTGATTCTTTCCTGCTTCCAAAAAGCACCGAGAAACTGCACCGAGTTCACCGGGAAGTTGAAGCCTGGTGGGAAATCATCATCGCAATCGGCCATCTCTAGGGGACAATTGGGTGTACTCCTAACGTACGTGTACCCATGGTATTTAGCTGGTGTTCTCTAGGGATTCTTGGGGATTGATAACTCATAAATACCCACCATATAGGGGCTTCTGTAGGGATTTCGCATACGGAGAATCTACCAGATCTGGGCCCTATATCTATATTATACATTGGATCTACCCCTCCCCCCTCACCCAGGATTCAATGGTACAAAATGAAAGTCTAGTTTGGGATTGCCAAGCCTAAAAATGATTCATAATACTGGTGGTGACTGGCATCCTGGGTCAGGGATGGATGGGATGAACCCAATGACACATGAAGACAAACATCATCTTGCCTAAAAATGTTGGAAATGAAATAATGATTTGCGCTAACCCACCCTTCGGAGCATTCCTGAGCGCTAACTTGCTGAATACTATAGATATCTGGGATTAATGCCACATATCAACCATTTCTCTACAAATTCCACGGATCATCCCAGTAGGTAGAAACACTACTATATACTATATACACCTAAAAACCTAAAACCCCTACCCTAGTATATCTACCATCCCTGCAAGTTCGCACGCTGAACCCTTAAAAGAGTGTCATTGCAAGAAGCACCAACCTTAGCTTGTAGCACAACACTAATTTCAATGGCGAAATTCTTAGACCACAAAAAAATCCAATCCATATGTTTGAAAAAACAATTCTAAGTTCATTGTATCGTAAGAAAAATAATCCCCCCCCCATAAATTTTGCCGTTTTTTTGGGGGGACCCGGACCCAACAACAACAACAACAACAACAACAACAACAACAACAACAACAACAACAACAACAACAACATCCGACTCCCCAAGACAACTCAAATCGGAAGCCTAAGGCTTGATAGCGTCGTGCATCTCCAGATTTTCCCACCAAGGTCGACACCTTTAGAAAGATCCGAAATAGAAAAAGGCAGCAGACATGGCAGCTTTGCACAGCAATATGGCCTATGTATATATGTATGGCCAAATTATCATATTTCACCAACCTAGGTTTCCCTGAAAGAAGGGGATTTCCCTTACTAAACCACCATTTGGGGTGAAAACTCGTGTGAGGTCGCTATAATTTGACCGGATATATGTATTTGCCCATATATTTGCACATATAGTGGATGATTTGACCATATATCTGCCCCCATGTCAGAGGTGAATGATTCTATATTCTTTCTGTCAAAATGGATTTTAAAAAGATGTCATGTTTTTCTATAGATGGCTGACTAGTTGGTGGTTTCAACCCATCTGAAAATACGAGATATTAGTCAAATCGGCTCATTTCCCCAAAATCCGGGATGAAAATTAAAAAATGTTTTGAAGCCACCACCCAGCTGATATTCTCGCTCTGTTTTTTCAGGTGATTCATTCTACTGCAAGTGCTGGGACTCCCTCACACTAGCTGGATCGTTGAATTCAATGAAGGCAAAGCCTCAATTGAAATCTGAAAATTCATCAAAAATCAAACCGAAAATGCTTCACTGCCAGTTTGAAAAAAAAACTTGAGGTTTATTTTAGGGACACAAAAATTCTGAGAGACACCCAGTTGCATTGAAATGACGACGTTTTTGAGGTATATGACTGCTGTTTCAAGTCTACTAGAAATAATAACTCTAATTTTGGATCCGCTGCAACATCGAATCGAATTGCCAACCCTCAGGTGACCCACCGTTGGCATTGTTGGCACCGCGCACAATCTCAATCTGTCATCCACGCGAAAACCGTCCACAATGTGTCTCTTGGACTTGAGCAGTGATCAAAACCCGTAGGTGACATTCTACTACACCAGTTGGTTAATGGGGATCCTTATATATTGGCGTATTATAATCCCAACATAACTGGGTAGGATGTCATCCCCCCTTATAACCCATCCAACCGGAGTTTTAATCACTGCTCGCCTGAAAAATCCGGGAGGAACCTTCCCAGGACGACCCCCATCAAACGTGGCCGGGAAGACGTTGGTAACAAAGCCGGCAGGGCTGAAAGCACGATGAAGAACCCCCTCATCCTTAGACCGAAGTCTCAACGATCTGGTGCAAGAGAATAAGTCCATCATTGGTACAAGTTGCCATTGCAAAACTTCTATTGTTGAGTTATCACTGGAAAACCCTCAAGTAGTTGTTGTATTTTACATATCTATGATACATGTGTGTATCAATATGTAACTACTGGTATATATTTACAATATTTCATCAACCAAGGGCTCCGCCATCCAGCTCTCAACATCGCCAACCAAAGCAGTTCGAGTTTCCTCACAACGCTGCTACAGCTACACCCTCTTTTTGGGGTTGGTGCATTGAAAGTGATACTACAAGTTGCTACATTGACTTTGATTATGCAGTTTAAAGATATTCGCTACTTACTAATAAATCTGGAACTTCGAAAACTTCTTCAAATGTGACTCGATTGCAGTTGTAGTCGAGTATCATGGGATTTATGACTTTATGATAAAATAAGATCAATCAGGAAGTTCCATCAAATCAATAAATCTAAACATCAAATTCCTTATCAGCTATCAGCCACGAAAAAAAAAACGGCCTTACTTTCCATTGAATTCTGGTTGTTTAATAGGGATCCTTATACTGGTGTATTATAATCCCCATATAACTCGGTAGTAGAATCCCCTACCTTTGGACCCCAAAGCCTTTAAAAATGAAGGTTTTCTACCCTTAAAATAGGTTATAATCCCTAAACAACCAGGGTTGTTTTCATTGCTCATCTGACTCTCTTCAGCGATGGGACGCTCCTGCTTCGCCATGAATGCCTTGCATCCGAACAATCACGGCGGCATTTCACAATTTTCACAGTTATCGAGTGATGCAGTCCACCACCACCACCACCACCAGCAACATCAACAGCAACAGCAACAGCAACAGCAACAGCAACAGCAACAGCAACAACAACAACAACAACAACAACAACAACAACAACAACCTCCTCATCCTCATCCTCATCCTCATCCTCATCCTCATCCTCATCAGCAGAAGAGTCTGGCAATCACTTTCTTCATTTTTCTTCTTTCATAGTAGTCAGCTCCTCATCATCGCTGACATGCAAGTTATCTAATCTTGCCCAACTCAACCCCATTTTGTTGAGTCTCCAACCAGCAGCTCACGCCCAGTGGGAGTTTGTTGTTCGGAATGCGAGAAACAGTGGAAGTGTGTTGACAAGGCAATGAAATGAATCATCAAATGTGGTATGAAACAAGGCGTGTTTCAAGTTCAGACTACTGATTCCAGTGAGGTCCCCTGAGTTGCGTTTGAAACATCAAAATTTGGGAAAACACTACTGATTCCAGTGAGCTACTTTTGGAACATGGTCATTTTGGAAATTTTCGCTCGTGAAAGTGTAGAGCTGGCCTGGCGCCAAAATAATTGATGATCCTAGGTAAATTTGTTTTCGCAAGATTCTACTCTGATTTTTGTTTGAAAAAACATATTTTTAAACATTCAAAAAAAATGCCATACGCTGAGAATGCCATACGTATGGCATTCTTCCTCTAGCTGTATGGCATTCGTATGGCGTCCTTACATGTATATGGAACTCTCATGTGTATGGCATTCTGTCTGGCATTCTGCGCATCCGAAGTTTGTAGAGATGAATTTTGTTTTGGGGGCATTCTTCTCGATGCTGCAGATCAATTTGGGCATTTTTCCTCCATCATTTTCGCTTATGCACGTTTATATTCAGTAGTTCAGACAGTTCGAACTCGTTGCCCGAGTTTTGACATGATCGACTTGAGCAGAATCTTCAAAACACCACAAACTTTCATAGATGCCATTTGAGACACACGAAAGCTTAAAGATAGGCGCATCAAGTACGCAAGCAATATGCAAAGCAAAGTCCATGCCAGATTTCAGTCGGTTCCTGTGGATGTTTAACAAAAGATGAGTCCCAAAGAGGCATTGGAAGCAGATTGATGAAGCACCTGAAGCCCCATTGGATGCCACATGTGTCAACACTTACATTGAAGCCCAGGTTAAACCTTGTTATCTAGAACAATATTCAGAATCTCTTTGACATATCCTATCCTTCATCTAACTCTTCATTTTAGTCTCACTTTAAAAGCAAATTTACTCTTTAAGAACAAAAATTATTAACTCCGGACTAAAAAATATCACTTAAACATCACTCGACGCCCCTTCACCGTCCCATTGGGGCAGCTTTTTCCATGGCAAATCGTCCAGAGGCGTTGCCGCTGCATTCCTCCAGCCATGCTGGCAGTGTTGGGCTCGGCCTTGCCATCTCTGCTGCCGCACAAGCGGCCAGGCGGCTGAGTACCTTTGGACACACCACAAAGTGGTGAGAAGTCAAAGTCAAATGAGAAAGTCCTGAATTGCAGCAAAAAAATGTCGATTTTATCAGGCTTGGAAATTGAAAACATGTTTTCTTTTCTGGTTTTTGTCGGTCCTTGAAACATGGTTTAACTGATCGCATGCCTGAAATCCATGACATTTTATCAGCGAAGGTTCTGGAATGGGTTTGGGCAAGAATCCAACTTGCAACGCCTCCAAAGGAAGAGTGGCAATGATATATTTAATTATTTTCAATGCTTTCATGGAAATTGATAGAAATCACACAAATCATGAACATAAATATGGAAACAAAACATATTCTTGTAATTTTGTAGTAGTATGTTGGTGCATCTACATATAATCTATATATTTATGTATGTTTTATGTTTTGATGAATTCTTCATGATATCAAACTCATTGTTGGGAGCACATGTAAATTGCCTTTTTTGTGCTTCCAAGCTACCGTTTTAGCACCTGGGACGTGATCGTAGAACCACAGAGATCGACGCCAATTCCAACGACAGCTTTGCAACCTGGACACCACGGCCTGACGACGTCTTGGTAGAGAAGTTGAAGTCATGGTTTCAGCATGGATTCGAGGCATCCTTTTTGGTTGTAAGGCAATGTAATTCAAGTGATTCATGAAAGTTTTCATGCGAGAACTTCACATCCCTTTTTGGCTCTCTGAGGCTTAAGGAATCTCATGAAAGTCTGACAAAATGATCAAACAAACGCAGGACAAAAAATCCCCGGAGGCTTCATAAATCCCAACGATGCCCGCACATTTGAGTTCATGAAATATCATTCCATTACTTTCGTGACATCAGAAAAACGGTTTGGAGCACTTAAAAAAATCGAGATTCCCTCCCACCAGGAGTCCCTTCCACACCCACAAACTCCCTGCCAGGGAACACACCCAGTCCAGCACTGGTAGGCGGGACATCTTCGGTTCCGGAAAGTTGCAATACTCTTAAGGCCACAAGCCAGTTACAAGAGGACAACAGGCAGGCAAAACCTGGATTTTGATGTTCGAATTAAGGGCATTTTCAGTCGGCTAAGGTCGCTATAATTTCCGAGCTACTTCCATCGATGTCAAACAATGTCTTCGCGTATAAACAAGAGTTTTCACAGGTGATGTGATTTTATCGTTCCGTGATGTCAACACCTTCCATCTGACAAAAACGGAGGTTGCTGAACAACTAATAGTCTAGTTACAACATTCAAACTTTTCAAAAACCTAAAAATCCCAAAGTTAGAACTTGCCAAATATCAACTAGTTTGAGCCAGCACGCAACACTCTACAGTTAGAACCACCACCCAAGTGCTGCCTAGAAAATTCAAGAGTTAGAACCACCCTTCGTTGAGAAAACAAATATCTATAAAATATAAATATCTGTTTGTACATGCATATGCACAAAAAGCATCTGTAAGTACAATACATGCGGTCATGGTCAGCAATGTCTTGATATGCAATGTGTTCACCAGTTTCACCATGTTAGGCACATAAGGTTTCGCCAATAGACACCAGAGTGCGTGTCATAGAATTTTTCAACATAGAAATGCAAAACCGGAGACCAGGACACAAAAAATTGACGTTTTTGATTTAGCAGTGTTATCCATCTGACCTTAGTTCCCCACAGACCGGTGGTTCTAACTCTTAAGTTCTGAAAAAGCACCGCAAATTTTTGGTATGAATTTCAAACTTTTATCATAGTTGTGCGATATTTGCATGATCTTCAATGGGCGAACCCTTCGGCTTCATCTGGCGTGCCAAAAAAGCAACCAAAACAAGAGGGGCCAACGACTAAAACCAAATGCCGGATAAGTACACTGCATTGAAACGGGTATCCACAGTCTAAGGCAAGGCTGGAAAGCAGCGGTACCCGAAAGACGGATGGACAGCCGTCGCGTTCCACAGTACGGTTTTTGGAAGGACCCCCACGTTCCGCAGTGAACAGCAGCAGGATTCGGACCCAAACCCGACAAACCCAGAGCAGAAAACTGCCTATATTGCTTTCTGAAGGCGCATGTTCTGAAACCGCAAAAAAGAATGACGATGAAGCAACGTGAGAGATGAAAGGCAAAATGTGGAGGATGCCTGATCACCAGAGAGTTGAGACCCTGAAGTCCCCTTGCCCTCTAAAACACGGATCTGTCGCACTGTCGGTGACTTTTTCATTTGTTAAGTAATGCGTTGTGTGAGCGATATGAGCAATCATCAAAAATACGAATGTCAGACTGTCTTCCGATTTTGATTCTCATCATTTCTCATTGATCCCGATCTACCCGCTCGTTTTTCCACTTTTGACTTCGGCACCCTTGACATTATGCTCACTTTGCTTGTCTCCGCTGCTGGTATCAGAGTGACATGCCTGCTAAATTTGATAAATCATGATAAATCCATGTCCTTTGTTTTACCAGTGGACAAGTCCTTCCCAAATAACATCATCATTAAAAACTTACCATGTCTCACAAGTGCAAAAGTGGATGGGCTTGAAAAACGATGTGTCCTGATCACCCTGAAATTTTTCACAGCAGAAACTCCGCAAAACTACTTAGTCCAAGCTCCGCGCCTTGCCAACTCGAAGGCTTAGCAATTGTAACAAGATTGACGAATTTGTGACACATTATGACCTAAATAGCTGAAAATAGTTGAAACATAGACAGTGGTTTTTTGTCTGAAAGCACCTCTCTGGAACAGCAAACTTGCATTGTTGCACACATGTGTCCTATCTACAATCATTTGTTCGGAGTGCCAGCTTGACAGACTTGGCGACTTGCCGTTTCAGCAAACGTGTGCGCCCCTCAAGCATGATACAACTGCTGATGTTTAATGGGGAGATTGAAGACTAGATTTACAATCTCTGTGTTCAAAGCCGCGTGTTGATTGAGCGAGCCCGTAAATGGGCTGACTTCGCATGTACTGCGGTGAGACTCTGAACCGGCTCGGTCGAAGCTACTTTTTGTCAGGATTCATCACCCTCTTGTCTTGCCATCACCTGGAATTGACGGAGTTTGAAAATGAAGCGGTCAAAGCCGGTCAAAGCATCCAAACAAAGTGAAGGTGCAAAAACTGTACGGTCAGTAGATTCTCAGTACACCGCAAACGATTTTTCTTCGAGTGATCCCCACTATGACATGTCCGGTCTTTGCTGTTTGAACATGTTTGAATGTGTTTGACCATGAGCGGAGTAGATGTGCTCGGAGCTCGTTTGCAAGACTCTTCACACATCACACTACAACATCTGAGATCCAATGCGCCCTGCTGCTGGTAATTGCAAACACGCGCGATTCACTCTTCTTATATAATACGTATGTTGTGTCCTTCTCCTTCGTAATCTATCATATGCAGTGTAGGAATGCGTAGTCTACATACACATCATGAGACATGGGGCGAAGATACCTTGGTATCAAGTGCCCTGCGAATTGGTGGATATGTGTGACGAAACACAAAAAGAATCACCAACTTCAGAACAAATGGAGCCAAGAAACCTTGAACTGTAGTTTCCTAAATTTCCTACTGATCAACGTGATGAGAGCCCCGCTTGCCTTTTTTAGTATTCCTTTTTCACGTAGGCGGAGAAAGGCAAGGTGAACGCCTCGTCAGAGTTGGTGAAACTTTTGGGAATAAAATTCAACCAAAGAACATCATCCTGCAGTGTGTTGCATTGGTTAACCCTTCCATGTTGTTGTAAGTTTTTGTTATTTAAGGTGAATCTTTTGTCAAACTCCTTCGTGAAGATTGTTCTATGGACTTGTAAACCTCACGATTGAGAAGAGCCATGTTCATGAATATAGAGAAGGTCTTGAAGGTGCGCAAGGGTCTTTGATGCTGTTACCGGGATGGAAAAAGTACCAAACACAGATCAAAGCCTTCTTACTTGATGATATCATTACAGTACTAATATAGCCGTAGCCATTCTAACCCATATTTGGTTTCCCCGATCCCAGCCTGCATACCGCTCTCAGCTGCGAATGCTGAGCAATTCGCCAGAATCGCATACCTGTGCTCACTTGAGCCGAGAATATGGGGCGAAGGTATGGTGATTTTCCCAGCTCTGGCCATGCAAGGTGCAAAACTCTCCAGCTTTTTGAATTCACCCTGCCTCAGCCATCAGTTCGCATCCCAATGAATGCCCTGGAAGAGCAAAGGGAGCATCTTCGAAATCGCCACCCTGGAGCAAGTGGCCGAAATTCACAACGTTCAAGTTGTTTTTTGTATTTTAGAGCGTTCAAGTCGATAGTTATCAGTTGGATTCGGTGGCTTCACAAAAATATTGATCCATGTGGTAGCCACATCACCCTGCCCCCTGCCTGGAAATAGGCCAGCCGGTCATCCAGCATGTCGGAGGCAAACTGTGCGTTTGCCTTGAGCAAAAGGCATACCCAAATAGATTATTTTCTTGCCATCTCTTTTCGGTCAAGCATCTTAGCGTGTGTTTTTCTCAATTTTGACGTCCATGAGGTTTTTCCATTTATCATTCGCGTTCGCGGTTATTGGCTTGTTGTTCAGATCAATTTCGGCTTGCCGCGGTCATTCTTCAGAATCCAAGTCAACATTTACGTGGAGCACGAGGAAGAAATACGTTAAGTACTCTACTCTTATGGCAAGTTGCTACTGAAATCGAAGGTTAACGATGATGAATTGCCATCTCTTTTCTTAAAGGTTCCTTTGACATTTGAATTGTTCAGAGGACATATTCCCAGGTTGTTTGAAAAGTGGCGGGCACTTGCCCCCACCTTCACAGCATCATTGGCATCCATTTCCGAAGGACGCATCATGGAAACACCCATGCCAAATATCATTCTGTATCCAAGACACTTCACTATACTTCACTACGTTCCCCCGCACCCAATATCACTTCATCATGTTTCTATCGAGTTATCCTTCAGGAAATTCGTTGGAAACAACTTGTGAGAATCAGACCACCCAACTCATTTCCAAATGATTTCGATGTCCTTGCACGATTTTGTCAACTAACTGGGAAATGACTTCCAATAAACCATGTTTTGCTTTTTTTTGCGCGTCATCATGGTTCTGTTGACATGTATTCCGATCACATCACCAAAACGCAAATAAACGAGCGCCTGCCATGCTTATCAAGCCAAGGAGCATACAAGATATTCTCCTCTTCCTCACTATCCATTATGTCTTCCATCCATTCGAACTGTCAGGCTTGTGACGGCTGTGGGGAGAATCAGATCTAATCACTTGTTGGATCCCCCTTGAAATTACCCTGGTGGGGTCGTGCCCCTACAAATCGTAGAGGGAAGCTATCTTTTTTCTACAAAATGGGTGGGCATGGAAGACAGCATCTCTACAAAATGGGGTGTGCAAAGAAAACAGTACAAAAGGACAGGGCATATACAAAGACAGATGATTCTTGATGAATAGAGAATTCGAGGGAAAATCGATCATGTTCGGGGAGCACAGGTCCATGTGGAAAAACCAAGTCTCATTTTGCAGACATCTTCCGGGTCACTACAAACCGCTTCGCCTTTTTTTCAGCACTCATTTTGGGGATGGCATGCATGGCGAATGATGACGATCTCAACACATGCACGGGATAGCCCTTCTTCTCTAAAAAAGTGAGTAGCTAGATTCTCGGTCATCTCAAAAGTCTTGGGAAAAGGTCTCTACAAAATGACAGCAACTTTTTTTACATGTCCCAAGATACCTCAAGATGTTCGAACAAGAACATCTTGGGAATGAGTCTCTGACAAAATATATATAAGATCAGCCCCTCCAGTATACAAAAATGGCCTCTACAAAATGAGAGAACCCAAGGCCATATTTTGGGCATCGGGCCACGAAGCTGCTACCCATCAAGCCTCCTCTATGCACCAGAGCTCTTCGACACGCTCCTGAAAGTCATCGCATTCAAAAGACTTGATTGGGTATGTAGAAATCTGGGTTTCTGCCATTCAATATCCTACTACTTGACATTATTTCGAAATTATACATTGCATCGGTCTGGAAGCGAACACCCCAATTAGAGTGCCCCTTTTTCCGGTTGGTCATTTTCTGTGTTAGTGCTAGTTTCCCCCCTAGTTAATAGGGGTATGCAACAAATCCACCCCAATTAGTTTTGAAATTAGCCAGTCACAGTGACCCCCCAAGTAATCCTCATTTGAAAGATTCAGATGGGATACACCCTTGTACTACTATGAGGTCTCCATCTTGCAGGTCACCTTCAGGCTTCACAAAAGCGATGAGTCTTTGTAAATGGTGAGACGTATGCTGAGAAGATGAACAAATATATGGAAGAAAAAGGTTTAACGGTTTAACCGAATTACCTGAAATTGTGCCACAGGATTTTGGAGAATGGTTGGACAAAAAGTCGCACGCTTACTGAAGTCAAACATATGGTGAAATACCAAAAAAGAAGAACACGGCGAACTTTTTAACAGTATTATGAGAATTGTCCAATAAAAGAAGAAATTGACCCCGAGAGAAGTTGCAGACCTGCACAAAAACAACCTCATGTTAATAGGATTCTTAAGGGTCCGGGGGTAGTGGTTTCCCTAATTTTGCAAATTGCTAAAAATAAAACACCACGACGCTCTATGCATTTTGCAAATGAAAATTGACAACAGAATGCTGCAAATCACATCAATGCAAAATTGCACACTTGACGAAATTTCACAATAGTATGACAAGGTTAGCCAAATCATGATTTGCTACAACATGGTTATAATTTTGGGACACACCCTTGACATCCCTTGACCACCTTCCAACAACTGGGTCAATAACCACTTGCTACAAAATGGTACTGTGATTTTTTATAGCTCTTATGATGAGTGTCAAAAATGACCCCAGCACAAAAAGCTTGGATACAAGGTCTTTTTTAATATCAATATGGTAGTCAAAAAAGCGTTTGCACAGGGCACAAAGCCTCCCTTATTGCACAGGAAATTTTAACCCCTATAAAAAAGAAACAAACAATTGTTTAACCCCTATAAAAAGAAACAAACAATTGTGAAGGATTGAGCCCAAAATGAATGGTAGGGCCTTTCATTTGAGGCGTGAACTCGAAGTGAATCAGTCAGTTGTGGGGACCAGGAATGGGAAAAGGTTTGGATTAGAATGATCCAGACTTGGATTTTATATTTTGCATGTTCAAAATCATCCCAAAACTCCCGTTTTGCGTGCCACAACCATCCCGCACCTCAAGCCGATCAAGGCGACGTCGCATGTCCTCCAACCAGTTGCAAAAACATTAATCAAAACGCCAAACACGGTAGATGGACATACAAGGTGGGCCCCTACTAGTGATGAATAGAATGTTTTTTCACCCTTATCAATGGCTCAAAATAAACGGGGAACTGGGATGAAATAACTGCTATAACTCCCCTACAAGTAGAGTTGTAACCCCAGTTATAACTGGTGTTTGGGGACCCTAGCCCTCCACCATCTTATCCCATTTGTTTGTTTTGTTTGTTTTCTTTGGGTGCAGAGACCCCAACCCTCAATGATATTCTCCAATAGGTTTGCTTTTGTTCTTTGTTTTTTGTTTTTTTGTTTGTTTATTCCTGGAGGCGCATGTTTACGCACCCGCAGGCTAGGGCCAGGGTGTTCTGAAACGAAGGTATGATACCATGTTATAATGCCCAATTAGTGAGTGGGAGCTGTTTAATATTACTATTTCTTCCCTCCTCTTCCGTTTTCGTCATGATCGTCAGTAAAATCAAAATCAAAATCGTCGTCATCATCATCATCACCATCGTCATCATCATCATCATCATCATCANGTTGCCGCAATTCCAAACACCACAGGAAGAATAAACATTGAGGTACTGCATTAAAACATGCAGAATTTGTGGTAACTTGCTCCCTCTTGCACAAAGGCGCTGCTCTTTCATTCTATGGTGTTTGCTTGGTTGTTGCAACCGAGACACGGTTTTGTCCACCGCCGCGGTGCAAAACACCGCAATGACCTGCAATACCCCGAGTTTGCATCACATTGATTGCTAATTGAACTGCCCGTCTAGATTGCCCCCCGAACCTGCTGAAGCTCCTGTAAACTTGTAGGTGTAGTGGTAGGAGGAGAATCGAACACCAACGGACTGCTGCCTGCGGTTGTCTTAAAGCTAATATGCAGGAACGTTTCTTAAGCAGATCTGCTAAGGTCCACACAGCTGCTTGGCACCGAAGGTGCCGGGGACATTCCCATCTGTGCACTCGGCGAGCACCTGGGTGTCGGCGAGCACCTGGGTGTTTGGAGGCCATTGCACAATCAAATCTGGATTCTAGACACAATAGACACAGTATCTGTACATTGTTGCAAAACCTCTCGTGTACTGAGGAACGCTTCTTGCTCGGCACCACACGGCACAGCTGTGGCATCTCCATTGTAGAGTGGTGCACACTCATCAGCAATCTCAAAGTTGACAACGGTACTGGTCTTCGTCCTGAGAAAAGCTCATGTTTGACTCTGTCTACACATGTCAAACACGTCTTGATGCTGACAGCACCTGTCGGATGGCGTCGAACAGCTTCCACTGAGCTTGATGGGCTGGTCTGCCTCACAAGTCTGTGATGCATTTGACTCGGGTAATTATTCTACCACAATCATGATGCCCTTCCAAGTTTTCTCTTCAACTCAGGAATCTTTTGAGAAAATACAAGCAGAATCAAGGAGATAATTTCACAAGTCTTGGAATCTTTAAGGATGGAGAAAAAATAAAGAAGTCAACCCCCCAAACATTTCCAGATGCATCTCACCTCGAGGCGTGCTGCAAATGCTTCCAACTTCTCCTGAGGGAAGACTTGGAGCCAACATGGTAATGGGCAGTGGACGCAAAAAGATTCACATAGATTCACAAGTGCCATCACACCCCTTACCAAGCACAACATCAGCTTGGAACCATCAAAATCGATCAAAACCATTCAACATCATGATACATCTGGAGAAGAAAACAGCCCTTAAGCCCATCCTGCAAGTGCTCTTCAATCAGATTCTGCAGATTGTCCAGCTTTGTCTGGGTCGCCTACCAAGCAAAAGGACATACTGAAAGCAACAAGCAAAATAAGGTCAGCTATTGTGATTCAATCTAAACATCCATCCAATCTCTCACCACCCAGTCCCATTGATTGTCCTCCTCGATTGTTTGTTGAGCATTCATCAGCTGGTTGGATTCTTTCGGAATGACTTTCAATCGCTCATCGCGATCATCAAGCAGTCTCTGCAAGCCGTCCAGCTCCCTTTGATGAGCCTGCAGAACAGAAGTGGAGAAATACAACTGGACCTGCAAACGACTGTAGGATCCGAAAAACCTTGCAAAGAAATGCAAAGAAATTCGTGCAACATCTTGCACCGTTGCAAACAAGTAGAAAACATGAACACATGGCCTGTAGGTCATCCACCAGAATCTGTAGGCTTCCAAGCTCGTTCTGACAGGCCTAGCATCATTTAATATCATTTGCACCATCCCCATGTGCGCAGCTGGTCAAGATGGGCCATGCTGAAGAATTCCATTGAGATCCTCCCCCATTGAGATCCTCCCGATTGTTCTTTTCATCTTGCAACTTGCCATGCCTTCTGGCGACCCAGAGCTTCCACTTCCTCCGCAAGGTTAGTCACCTGATGCAAAAAAGCAAACATTTGACATCTACGAATTTTCCTGCAATGTATTTTCGTTTTCAAATCAATTTCAAGTTCCTCTTTTCAGATTTAGCTGAAATCAGAAATAAGAAACATCATAAGATCAACTGCATTTTTGGGGTGACCACGGGGGACCTCTTGGGACCTTTAGACCTCGGAAAAACAAAAAAGCGGAGATGCAACCTTCCCGACTGAGTCATCGGACCCGATTAAGGACTCCATCCACCTTCACTCCAAGGTTGGCCACCGTAGAAGATACATCCTGGCGGAGCTGTCGGGCAACTGGCGGGGATGGCAAATCTGCATGGGGATTTGGAGGTTTTCAAGTCAACTTCAAAAGGAAATCTGAAAGCAAAGAGCTGGGCCAACCGGATCAGTTGCTTCAAAAATATCAGATGTATCAGTATCACAGCATCTATATTTTTTTGGGAGTTTGCTAATTTTTTCCAACAAAATCACCTTATATCACCTTATGTTCTCCAAAAAGTGCGCCAATATCTCACTCCATAATGACCATGATCTCGTTGCCAGCATCTCTGCCCCTGTGTCTCACTACCACAAAACCATACGAAATGACTCATCTTCAAAAACAAAATCATGTACCCATGCTGAATGGAGGTTGATCGGCCTCAAAGACATCATTGCTGTGCACCTCCGGGCCAAGCGTAAACAACATCTGGAAAGGCTATCAGAACTGTATCGGGGAATTCCAGTTCTCAGTCACTTTTTTTGGGAGGGGTCAAAGAACATAGACCACATAACAAAATTCAATTCTGTGTCATGCTTGGCCACGTTTTGAAAGAAAATCGCATCTACCGACGATCATTCATATCGTGAATGCATATAGTGAAAATATTTATAATATACAAATTACATATTGATTTATGAAAATACCAAATATACACATGCAACGGAAAAAAGGTAAGCATCTGACAGAACTTAGAGTGGATGAAACCAAGAATAAGAAAGTCTTAAGAAAAGGACATAGGATTCTGCCTTTTTTGTGTTTCGCTGCAATGATTTTGCCAAACCTGTCGCACCTCAATGATTTGAAGTCTCTTATAGACTTCATCTTCAGATTTGAAAACGTTTGATTTTAGGTTTTGGAACTGAAACCTCCACCATCCTCCACCTTCCCAGTCTAACATAGCTCGTTTCTGCCCCACACCTTCAGCTCACTGCAATGGTGCTCCAACATCTCCTACCCAAGGATCTGCATAGCTGGATGACTAAATCAGTTTCTTTGTAGACTTTTTATGGAACAAAAATCCACAGGGGTGGGAATATGTGAAAATTAGACAAAGTTACCCCACCTCCAACTTGGCCAAATTATCAGCAGCACGTTGATCAATGAGATCCTGGATGCGACTTCTTCCACCATTTTTATGTGACTTATTCCACCATGTTTTGACCCTGGGGGATCCTTTTGTTGAAGCATCATCCTTTATAATCTAATGTGCTATATACACATAACACATATCTCTATATATATACATGGATTCGTGTAACATAAGCAAATACTTCAGGTTTGATAGATCCCAAAAGCTTAGTCACCTGCAAATGCAAAAAATCAAACATCTACAAATCTTGGGCATCTTAGGAAGTGTTGTTGTTAGAAGTCAATATCGATAAAATAGCTCCTCCCCCAAGAAAACACACACACAAAAGAAAATCACAAACATCTTGATTGTTTTTCGCTCCTCTTTGTTTTTTTCGTGCTTTCCTCCCTCAGTGGGTACGGCACCTCCGCCACTTCAGAACAAGCTTCACCATTGGAATCTTGCACCTTCGATTGGCACAAGGTGCCAGAAGAAGCAACTAACTACATAAGTCTGACATAAGTCCCTGACTATAAACCACAACCAACCAAAAACATATCCATCCATAACCAGCCACAACCATCCACAAGACGCAATGGCAAGATTCATCACCACAAGAAGTAAGGCAGTTGAGCATAGCATAACCANACACCAAAAACGCTCGAACAGTCCTTAACGTCATTGGTGACCTGAGGCATCGCATATCGTGGATTTGTGAGATTAAACGAATTACAGAAAATTGAAGACTATCGTAGTCTATGGTATATCCACATAGGTTCGCGAAGAAATTAAGGCAATAAGTTGCACATGAAAAACGAACTATGCACTGAAATGATACCCGGTTGGATTCCTTCCTATAGAATCCTTTCAAGATAATAGAGACCACATGTCTTGGAAACACCCGCAGGGTTGTCCAGCAAATGTGGCGTGATTCATGGCTGCAAAACTCGTTGGGTAGCCGTGCATTCAGAAGCCACTTCGCCTGCTTGCCGATTGTCTTAAAGAGCCTCAACAAGTCCAGTACAGACTTTGGTGGACGGGGAAAAAATCCTTGAGGAATGTGTTTTCGAAAAATCGAAACCACAAGTTTCTTCAGGAATAATTTCAAGAGATACCAACCAAAAATGGTCAAACAATAATTGTGGGAAATTGAAATATCATGAAATATCTGTCAAATCAATTCTTCAAGATGTTTCTGGGATGTATCTCCCAAAAAGTCTCTTGACAAATATCTTTTTGGCAGAAATCTCCCAAGAGCCTTTGAATGGATATTACTGGCATATGCAAAATGCAGCAAAACCCCACCATGCCCCGCCACAACAATTCGGAATGTCAAGGCACTCATCCATTTCCGGCACAGAAAATGTTCTATATGCACAAAACGATGCACTATGAAAATGATGATGCACGCGTTTATTCGAATGTGGTATAGTCATTGGAATGTCTGTGTGTGTGATGTAGTGCATATCAAAAAGACTCTGTCTGGCAGGTTTTGGCTTCAAGATAATCATGCTTTAAAAACCCGGCGGTTGCACCAAGTTGAGATTTTTGAACTCGGAACTATTTTTAACTAGGGTTTCCTATATATGCATATGTGACAATCATATGTGTGTCATGTAACATGGTTCATAGCCATCACAAAGAGATGGTATATACCAGCTACATACCAGGTATATATTGCGAAAACCAATGAAAAATATTGAAAAGTCACACCTACCACCGGTTCTGAGAACCAGGAACACCCTTTGCACAAAACGATGCACTATGAAAATGATGATGCAGGTTTATTCGAATGTGGTATATAGTCATTGAAATGTGTGTGTGTGTTGTCTGTGATGTTGTGTTGATAATAAAGGTTCACATTCATGCTCGGGTCCTTCCTTTGTAGCCAGGAGCTGCGGAAGAAAGAAGTGGTAAATCATGTACCAACGTGTTGGACTAAGAAAAAAAGATGTTCAAAAGTTCGTATATCATCGTATATCGCAATCCAAGT
>DF242952.1:34958-47542 GCA_000507305.1 Breviolum minutum Mf 1.05b.01 | reverse complement strand
GTCCAACTTTCACAACCATTAGCAAATCTATATAGAATTTCTAGAGGATAGCCTCTATGGAGCTAACCTATTAACAAACTTTAGATCAAATATACCATACTTACAGCATTTATAACATACTTATACTCTACTTATACCCAACTTACAAAAGAATATAACTTCAGTTTTAAATGCTACAAGTCTTTACAAGACTTAGCAAACCCACGGCTCATCCCAGTACAGTGAAGAGCCATCTTTGCTTTTACAATCACATGAAAAATGCGCATACAACGCATGTAGAGAAACCGATACGTTTCAAAACAGTTTCTATCAGAAACAGCATGTTGCTAAGTTTTCTTGCAGGCCAAGCTGACCAACTGACGGCGCGAATGCGTAAGGGCAGCGCTTACAAGTGAAATATTCCAGCAATAGGACTTTCATTTTCAGAATCTTTTTGGGAAAATGGCCCCTGATATTGGAATTGCCTTTGTTACTCTGTCACACCGAAGTTGAGAGGTACGTTTTGTTTGGTCATTGTGGTCCCCGTCCCATACCGTGTGTTTTTGATGTTATATAAAAAAATCTATACATTGGAAGCCTCGTGTACAACACACCAAATGCACAAGTCATCCTGCATAGTTGTGTAGGTGCCTATCAGCAGGCAGAAGCATTTTGTACAGCACATGCATATCAAATTGAAGCGAGATGCCACCAAAGTTTGCAACGCGTTTTGCCGCCAAAAAAGAATCACCAAGTTGGTTGCGGGTTGCAAATGCCCACAGGCCGTTCCAAGGATCAGTAGCGTGAAACATCGTGAAACTTGCGTGAAACAAGCGTGAACGCACGTTGTTTGGCGTGAACGCCCGTTTGTTGGCGTGAACGACCGGGCCTAAAATTCCGTGTTTTTTTCCGCTGTCTATGTACCTGATTTTTTCATCGAACCGTTTTTTGCTTGAACGCTTCCCCCCCCTACCATTTGGATCATGTTTTGTGTGTTTGCTGACTCAAACTGGCCTTCACAAAAGGTGCAACGAAGAGTTGGGAATGTAGACCCATTTCATGTGTAGGTTTTGGCCCGACAAACCCACAGGCATTCGACTTTAAGCTGGTTGAGCTGTTTGTAGAACAAGGTTTTGCCAAACTTTCCTGGGAGATGAACTGCTTGTGCTAGGTTGGCAGGGTCTGTCCGAGTCATACACTCCACAAGAAACAAAACTTGTAAATGAAAAGAAACGGATTGCAGGAAATTCAGCCAACGAACTCTGCAGGTACCATGTTTGAGAAAATTAGCGAAAAATGAACAGTGCGTGTTTTGCATGGGGTCACTTTTTTTTACGTACATGGAAGAATCTTCAGGCCAATTATCTAGTCGGACCCGCGCGTTGGATGAGATTGCCATTGCTTCACCACACGCTCAGATGCAATTTTTTTGGTGTGGGCCTTGAACAAAAACCGCAGCAAATTATATTATGACTCCCTAGTCGGGGACTTTAATATTCAACAAATGCAAATTGGTGTGAATGATCACAATCAAGTTGCAATGGTGCTACATAATTGTATTTCCGATTCCTACACCAGCATACAAGCGCGCTCTGCAAAATGCATGGATTTGCCCTATAGCACTGGTGATTGCAGCGTTGTGTTGGCCCTGTACACCAATAGCTTGCAGGCTGGAATAAGGACACGATTTAGGCACCACACCCCTATCTGCCCTATCCACATTGGACGAGGATTGTCAAAACGGGAACCAAGAAACAACTCATACAGTAGACGGGCTAGTTGTGGAAAGTCGAAAAGGTTGCCAAAGCCAGTGCAAAGGCATACAAAGGCTATATAGGCAAGCATGTTTGATTTTCGCTTCAAAAGTGGCTTTATTGTATGATGTTGCTATTCCCGAACTCATAGTGTTGCGCTTTGGGATTGTTTGACGCTCCTACGTTAAATATTCAAAGTTTGTGCAGCACGCAGTAGGCGTCACGCGACACATGCTGATGATATTCTTGTTCTTCTGCTTTTCTGGCCATTGATGTTGAAATACGGTGAACACATGTGAGAACCATATCCTATGCAAGTGCGCTCGGATGAGCCAAAGTCTCAACGGCTTTAGCCAAAACCTAGTATGTATACCCTCAAGGAATTTAGATACATTGCGTTGATTATGTTGATTTTTTAAGTCCCAACTCATCTGTTTTTTTGCCATGTTTCAGCATTTCCTACACTACACATGAGTACTTGGCATGACCATGTGTTCGCTTCTATACTCGTCCCAAGTTTGAAATGAGGGAAATAGACGGGTTTTCATGCTTTTCATGCTGGACAGGTTCCATTTTGCACAAATACTGAGAAGTTTCGTCTTTGTAAAAACCAGGCGAGCTACTAGGGAAAAGTGATTCAAAAACAATGCCCTGAAAGTGAAAATGGGCCTTTTGGAAAACCGTCTTTAACAGAACGCCTGTTTTTCTAACCGCCTTTGGAATTCTAGGGCTATCATACTACTTACTATGTCAAACATGCATAGTACATTCAATTGGAGACATACAATGCGAGGAAAGGATTGGTACCCCTCCCCAACCCTCCTGTGAAACACTGGAGGTGTAGTGAATGATATTTTTGTTTGACTATGAAATTGATTCAATTGTAGAAAAATGCTATGGAAAAGGATTGGAATTTAGGTCGGCTTTGGCCATGTGAAAGAGGGACCCTGAATCTACCGTGCCTGCAACTACTGCAATTAATATAAATTCATGCTTGCTGGTTGCATGCTTCTCATCTCCGTGCTTACGTTTTTGATGTTTTGATTGTAACCTGCAGAAGTTTCGATCTCCCACGGGGTGGGTCGACCTTTTCACAGAGGGCTCCTGTTTTGACCAATCAGTGCCTGAGATCCGATGGCTGCTTGGAGCGTGGTGGTAGCATCGCCATTTCATGCAAACTGGAACTTCGAGACGGGAGGTACATTAGCGGCGATGGTGCTTCCTGGATTGATCCAAAACGCCTTCCGTGCAGAGTTGTTTGCACTTGGTTATGCACTGCACCAAGCGGCCCTTCATGGAGTTGCGGTTCGCATTTGGACCGACTGTTTGGGGGTTGTCAACAGATTTCATTTCTTGGCACGTTGCGATAGAGATATCAGGGTGAACACGGTCAACGCAGACTTGTGGAACTGGGTCAGGACGTCAGTACAGTCCATTGGTGTCAAACGGATTCAAGTCATCAAAGTTGCTGCTCATCAAAGCCTTGCAAAGGCCAAGACTAGACGTGGAGTCTGGACCAGCTGGAACAATGATGCAGCCGACCTATCCGCAAAGGTGGCTAACTTGGATCGTCTACAGGAAACTTGGGCAATTCGAAGTCGCTTTGTTCGTGAACTGGAGGAGTGTCAGACACTCCACGGTGAGGTTTTTCAACTCCACCCGGCAGTTGCTGAACTGAGTGCCATGGCTACGGCAGCCGCTACTTTGGATGATGATCAAGTCCCTAGACAGAAGCGGGTCAACCGGGTCTTTGAGAAAGCCTATGATGATTCTGCTTGCACTTATCAAGTCCCACCGAAGTTGAAAGGACTGTACCCAGGTAAACTACCTGACAAGGTAGTTTTATGGTGGAAGCTGCGAACCCTTGGAGCCTCCAGTGGGGATCTTAAATGGCTTCCGGTGCACATGATCTACTTGGATTTCATGATGACCTTTGGTTGCCCTGGACCCATCAGGGTAAACAATCGATGGTTGGAATGAGACATGTGCCCCTTTCTGACACCCGAGAAACACAAGCACTCTCTTCGCACCAGGTGCTTCCGCAAATTTCTGTTGTCAGCTCTGCACGCTATGGGGATTACCATCAACACGGCGACGTGCCGGGGCTCTTCTGAGATTTTGCAAGCATTCTTACCGTGTGTTTCTGCAAGATGGGACGAGATGTGTTTGGAACAGGTCGAAGCATGGCTTTCGTGCCATCTTTCAACCCATTGTGGTCGCGGAGCTCAAGAGTTGCGAAGTTTGCCCATACCGGACGTGAACTTACGCATGAATTTACCCAGTATGCCACCCAAGATGGGAAGCTAACTGGTTTTGTTCACTGACTAAGGCGCCTCGCTCCTAAACCCGAGCAGGTGCAGCATGGAAAAGTGAAAAGTGATGTTTTGATTGTTTGTTTCATTTATTGATTGGATAGACACAAAGTATAAAGGCTCTCCGATATTTCCTGTCCCTTTCTTACTGTATGTCACTTTACTCACTGCCCCTTGCAAATCCCTTCTCTACTATGTGTACGTATATGATTATATTCATAAATATATACAATTATGCAAATATATCATTTATATATCCTACTGTAAATACTTCACTNCTCGAAGTACAAAAGTATACATTCAAATTACACAAAGTATACTTTCAAAGTACACAAATATACTATAATATACTTTCAAAGTACACAAGTATACTCTGGAAGTACAAAAGTATACTTTCAAAGTACAAGTATACTTTCAAATTACACAAGTATACTTTCAAGAACAAAAGTTTACTCTGGAAATACACAAGTAAACTGTGGAGAAAAAACCCAAAAACAAGGTTGTTGAGAGTGCTATTTGATTCAATTGATTTACTTGCACTGTTTGGGGTCTATGCTGGTATCATTTTGTGTCATTACATTTGTTACATTTTATTACCACTTTATGTATCTTTATGTTTGATGCCTTGGGAGATCCAATCGCGGCTTCAGGGTCTAGGAGGAGAATGTGAGCACCACTGGTGAGACAACTAGATTGGATGGTTCTTAGATTGCTTTGTTGTGTGCTCATATTTGGCCCAGCTTGCAACGAGGAACCTCGGGCATGATGCTTCGAGTAGTTGCCACTTCTCTCAAGACAGGGCAAGCGAAATGGTACACCCGCCTATTTGTGGGGAGGTCGAAGCAATGCGATGTCCGATCAGGTATTGTAATCTCTGGCCGCGTCCTTGCTGTTTGTTCACTTTGCTGATTTATCGTTTTGCTTCTCTTGCCTTACTTTAGTATCAAAGCGCATCCCATCCCGTTCTTCATTGAATAAGTCCCATCCTTCAGAAGGTGACTGCTCCCCGGACCATCATTTTTGCCATGGCAGGTGGGATGAAAAATCCGAGAAGATCATCCAAGGTTGTGAGGCGAAGCTGTGGAGACAGGGAAGGCATCAGGTTTCCCATTGGAACCCGTTGGGCGCGAGCCAGGCGTCAGGGGCTATTGCTCCCATTATTTATCCCATGGAGGTGGGGAAAATGCCTGGGATGGTTGGCATCAGACACAGGGTCGTCCATCATGCTTGATTCAAAGCTTGATCAGGTGGACAATGAGGCGTTTGTGGATGGTGGCTTCGTAGCCAACACGCCAATCATGAAGGCGACACGCTTTTGGAGAATGGTGGAAGTTGTCTTTGTTGCGAATTCGTTTTGTTAGTCGCAGACTTTATATACCATCCCTGCCTATTGTTTTGATCTTGGATGTGGGCCAAAGTCCTGGCACTTTTATGATTTTTAATCAATGCATCAATCAATTGAGTGGCTGACATTGTTTTACAGGCAACACTTTAACTAATACACACATCAATTAAATTGGGAATCACGGCACTATTTACTTCGTATGCTGGCCCCTGATAACGTGTCATGTCATTTCAATGCCAGGCTTTGCAAGACGGGGCACAGACCGTCTTGGTTGTCACTTGGATGGCAGAGGGTGCCGGTTTTGTCTTGTTGCAGAGACATGATGGCTTGATCTTGTCCATGCAAAAGGGAAGGTGATGTTGATGCTCATAAAGAGATTGTTGACAAACAAGGACTAACTTTGAAGCTCGCCTCCGGATAGTTTACCTGCATTAATTTCCCTGCCTGTGGTTCACTGAATGGCTCAGTATGTATGTAGTGATCAATGGATATTTGAACAAAAAACACTAGGTTTCAATCCACCGAGTCACTTCTTGCACACAACAGGCTTGGCAGTATGTTTCAAGTCAACATTTCTACATTCTAATCTATCAATAGATGAGTGGTTAACCTTACAAAGACTTGGAGCCCTCAACAGATATTCAATCTGCTGGTTCCGACCTTGCCTAGGAAGTCAAGGGATTTACTGGCCCAATGCCCAAGGCCCTTTGTCCCGACTACTGTATAGTGGGCCTCCTTTTCATATTTGCGCAATGTACTCTAGCTATTTGTGAGTCGGATTCAATGGAATTTTTCTCACAGGGTGCATATGCTTCCTGGGACCTTTTGAGGTAAATCTTGACCCACTCGCTACGGGTGGATTGATTCCAGACCTACGGGCTCTTCAACAGGTGCGTGCGGTGCTGGATTGCATGATGTTGAATTGACGAATGGGAAAGTATGGTCACGTAGGCCATGTACCGTTACATTTACATTGCTGAGTTTTCAAGATTCATTGGCGGGGCTTCCAAAGAATACATTGTTGCTTGCATATTCTCCCAGTCAGATTTATGACATTCCCGCATCGTGACCAAGTGGCATTGCAGGGAGAGGCAAATGTCGGACTCAGCATTATGCAGTCTGAATTCAGCATCATGCAGCAAAGGCGGGTGTCCTGTGTTGGAGGTAGACATACGCCGTATGTGACAGCCACTGGTGCAGTACGGATGGAAGTTTCGTTTGAAAGATTTTGCAGTAGAGTAGAGATGAGTAGAGGGGGCCAGGCAGCATGATGCTTGTTGATGTTTGAGAGTCATGATCTAGTTGGGGCATGAGGAAGAATCCCGTTGCAAGCGATCGATCTATATGAATGTATCAAGTTGCTCGGGTTTGAAACACCTCCACTTTTGGATCAGTGTGATCAGTGTTTTTTCTGAGACCCGAAGCTGATGATAAACATTCCAAACCGAGACCTTGCGTCATCGTTTTGGATGTTCAGATACTTCTTGGAACATGAGCTGCAGATGGCCTGCTGGGGTTTTCCGGACAGCTTTTGGGCGGATCAGACAGATATCTCACTGTCGATCAAGCATCATTATGGTCACTATATTATGCATCATCTATATGCCACTGTAGTATCAAGGAAGATGAGTGAAAGCTTTCATTCTCGGTTCCTTGTGACACTTCTGTGGAATGAATTGCATGTTTGACGCAGAACTATGTGATTTATTTGTGACTTTTGAGCACAGTTGCTGCCATTTTCAATGGTCTTGTGTGGTCTGCTTTCTATGCCTCATTCAAGCTGGCAGGACCGCAAGATCCTCGCATATACACCTCTTAAAGATCCAGGACAGGTCCAGAGCAAAAGAATCACATCGTCACATGGTCACACGGCCCTGTATTGAACTTCTATCATGGGATCGCGGAGTGATCGCATCATTGAATCATGTTACATGTTTGGACGAGTTTCCAATGGATGGAATGAACGGCAACTCGCCCCCATGGAGCATACAGCACAGGAAATTTCATGGCCTTTTCCGGGGCTGCGTTGCAGAGGCGTGGGTTGTTTGTCGGTTGTCCCAACCCAGATGTTCAGCGATTCAAAGACCATTTCCCTCCCAAGAGTACTGGTATGTGAGCGGATGGATGAATGTTCCAATTATCGAATGGAATGGATATTTTGAATAGATTTGATACTCGTACTAGAACAGAAAGGTCAACATGATCTAGTCATGTGTAGTGTATTGTGCCGTGCCAAAGATGTTTATTATTCATGTCTATTCATCATAGCCTCGCAGGATGAGACAGGAAGGTGTGCAGACTGTGAACGAAACAGAGCCGGTGGACCTGTGTAAAGCATTTTTCAAGCAGCTTGACTTGACATCAGAGTTGAGGGTCCCCGTGTTCCGGGACTATGACAAAACATGAGTTGGCACATGACTCAGTTCTTGCGTTGAGAAATAAGAGTTGCATATTCAACTATGAGTACACCGTTGAGGTACACCAGAAAATTGCAAATGAAGAGGAAATGAAGAGGAATGAAGTGTTGACACCAGTGACATCCATTGATATCAATCTCATCAAGATCCAACAAGAATATAAGAATTATCTATGGATATCCAGCAGTCCATGATTTAACAGTGAAATGTGTTGGGATAACCGGGATAAGTCACATTGGCGGAGGGTGCTTCCGAGGTACCAGCACCACTCCAAAGAGCCCCGTGAGATGCGAGCAGCGCTGGCAAAACACCCAGCTCCCGTGATGATCGGACATCCCAAAGAGCTCATGGCGGATGCATCACCAACGCCTACGCCCCCGCCGTGGGGGGATCATAGGTGCCGGGTATGGCAAAAAGATGGGATGCAAGGAGAGAATGAGAGTGAAAGCTTCAAGGATGAATTGCCACAAGAAGCCAAGATGTGGTTGAAACATATGCTACCAAGCGGGGTGCAATTGCATTCAAGATTTGGTAATGTTTAGATTGATCTCTGTAGTACTGTAAGAAAATAATAGAAAATATACACGCAGCTTGAAACAATGTAAGCGTACCATACGGATAGTCGCTGAGTACATGTCTCAAGAGATCGAAACATACTCTTTCAGAGTGCAAGTATCACTTGGCCACTGGTGTACAGTGTCGAAAAGAACTCTTGTGACATGAACGCAGGTTTGCACTCTTTTGCTTTTTCCTGGGCCTATTGGCTGGCCTTTCCATCAAGCGGCTCTGACTCGCAAAGAGAGAAATTGGCACAAAGAGAAAGCCCAATTCGGGTTTTGTGCAACTGAAGATTCCTTGTAAGCATTCATGATGGTGCCACTGCTCTCCTCGTGGCCATAGGAGAAAACATTATCCAAAATGACATGGGTGAGCGGACGCCTTTTGGAAGACACTTTTGGATTCAGGTTCAGCTGGAGTAAGTTGCTATGTATATCTGTATTTCTTCTCTTGTTTCAGGCTAAGGGCAAAAATCTATTATTGTGCTTTGAAGATCTGTGAAAAACACTTTGACTGGGATTAAGATGCCAACCTTCGCCTAAGGCATAGCTGCATGCGGGTACCACATGAGGATCCCATCGAAGCTTTGGACGTTTGAAGGGAGCCGCAGACGGTGATGTTGAAACCAGAAATCCAGTGATTTGTCAAAATGACAGGACAAGATGATATAAATCCAAAAGTATCCAAAAGTGAGTTGCACTTACACTAATTTTGGAACGTTTGAAGATAATTTGACAGACAGTGATCTACAATGTGAAGATATGTGGAGATCATTTCGAGAGTTTGTTTCACAGTTCTGATGGATCAACAAAAATAACATGGCGTGGCAGGACCAGGACTGACTGAGCAATCAATGGTCTTAGATGGTCTTAGTATCAAATTATTTTTGATTTAAACGATTCTTAATTATAATATTGAACAATATTATTTTGATTTACGTATAATTTGTTGTTTGCTTTTTGTTTATCGAAGTTGAGTAGAATGAAGTGTTTTTTCAGGGAAATCCAGGGTTCGTAAAATTAGTGCAACCCGCAGCCACACAACACATCACAGCAGTTGTCAGGGGTCAAGACAGGTTCAATAAGTTGGGAGGGGACGAATTCGCAACCCAATACCTACGGTAAAAGCCTATAGTGATTGAGCATAGTCACGGCTTGCTTTTCTGTTACATTCGCCCTGCATCTAAAGTTGGGTGGGTTGCAACACTGTATGTACTGCAATATTTGCTGGCAACATCGCAGCTCATGTACTTATGGACTCCAGCAACAATCGCCGGGAGTCTTATTTGTTACCGGATTGTTGCAATGCATCAGCAAGCTTTAATGCCGCCCAACATTTGCTGAAGTGGCGTTCTTGAATATTTTTACCATTTTTTACCCCCTCCCAGGGGGCACCCAACGGGGATTTTTTAGCATTTGAAACCACAACAACTTTGGGTCATGAAGCATGTGTTTGGACGATGTCCAATGACTCCCGTCAAGTGGGTTGACCGTCAATGTCCTTGTAGCGGCTGAGACTTCAGTTGACTCTAAGCTCTTTCCATGTGAAGGTTGATCTACTCGTACCTCAAATAACTTCTTAAGACACAGAAATTGAGTGTAAATCAGCTGTTCATGCTCCATGATTTTCCATCAGATTTCCACACTGCAATAGTTAAAGCAAATTGGTGACTCGGACCCTCGTACCACTCGACACAGCTTTGCCAACGAAAGACTTCCCCTGCTTCAGCCAATGCGTGGCGATGGCTTGTCAGAATTGACCTCGATCCGAAGGATCAAGTTTCTTGATGGGTGTCGGATAGAGGAAGATGAGAAAGAACTCACAACTTTACACTCTTGAGATCTAATGAGTTTGGGCAAGGGCAACGCCTGAGAATACCCACCCGCTCAGAAGACCTTTGTGACTCTGTAAGGGAGTTAAAGAATCGGAAACCATGTGATTTACCATTCGTCGTTGAAAGGATTGGACTTGTAAGGTCTTGTAAGTTGGCATGTTTCTTCTTCGATCGTTTACCTCTAGAACAAGTGCTCATTCTTTGACGATGATATACGCAAGGTCCAAGGGACAATGCACTAGCGGTTCAGAGTGAACTTGAAACATTGAATAGCAACATCATATCTCAGGGATTGATCCTGGAAAATGCAGGAAGCCGCCAAACAGGCTAGTTTAGTGTACTGTATAAAATCTTGCTTTTTGAATTCGTACTATGTAAATGGACACCCACATAGTTTGTCCTTCCTTCGACAAGTAGGAGATCATTTGACACCCGTTTTAGCTGATTTGGAATCGGCAAGTTTCTGCCTCTGCTGCAGCACTTGAGCAGATTATTTTTCGGAGCACCTGAAGGTTCATGTGTCAGAATCCTGAAGCACCACAGTTCAGGACCATATCTTGTCCCACTCACTTGTCCACCTGAAAAGGATGTTCATATCTGTGCAGAATCAAGTCCATGCGTCTATGAATGAATTGGGAATGCAGAAACGAGCCAAGCGTTTGACATCATTTGACTATAGTTGACTCCGTGCCATGCTCATGACACACTTCAATCTATTAGTTGGAAAAGGCCTGCGGATTTGGCATGAATTGCGCTACTGGTATCAGCTTTATATAACATAGTTTGATTGAACAAAGCTATCAATGATTGAACGCTCCAATGGGGGTGTCATGATCAAAGGATGGATCCTTCAGCTGTGAATCTTTGGGTTTGGCCCTGTGACAGGGCACTTTGCATGAAATTACTGGTCATGTTGCCTGATCGCACGGGTTGCAGCCACAAAAGGATGCTGTCAAGTCTGAGTCCATTGGGGGAGCTGTTGTTCCACTCCTTTATGAAAGATATATGATCAATATGGTTGGTAAAATTTAATTATAAAGGAAATATATTGAAAACTAGAGTGGCATACTGAGAACTAGAGTTTGCACACCATGGGTTACAGAAATTGTGGGGTAGTCACTCTACAAGTAGCTGTCTTTTCCATCAATCTGAGGTGGGCCCCCTTACCATGACCCCATGCAGGAACAGGATCCGGGTAGCAACACTTAGGTTGCACTGGTGAAGGGGGCCATGCAACCTCCCACTTGTGTGAGCTTTTGGTGGAAGGTTATCCGATGTGGAGGTGGATCTTTTTCGTTTTTTTCTAATCTGCAAATTTATTCAAAGATATATCCAAGTTATTATTGCAAATTGGCTTTGCAAAGTGTTTTTATTGGATGATTTCAAAAACTATTTGCTTAGAAAGTGTGTTTGCCTATCTGTTTGAAAGGTCATTTTGCAGGGATGAATTTGAGAGGATCCTTTTTGCCTGTGAAGCCTGATGCAACTAGATTTATGTAAACATACACACTGGACATACATTTTTTATTGGCATGCATTTGCAACTAAGCAATGGGACATATATTCAAGTATACATTTTTGAACAAATATTCGTATATATAAGTCTACATGTATTTAAGTACATTTATGTATGTGTATATATACACACTGAAGTGAAATACATTTGTGAATGATGCGATAGTTGTATCTAGAAATATTTGTAAATACAAAGAAGAAAGAGAAGGAGAGGACTAATGTAGATATTTGTACATGTAAAAAAATTATATATACATGACGTCCCGGAAGCTTCTTCAAGACCTGAAGGCTGGATTTCGAGAGCCCAAAACGGAACGCAGAGATAGACCGACAACAAACATTCCTTTTTTACATCAGGGAAACATCCATGGGAAAAATTGCTTTTGTATGCTATTGTCACGGCGGCATGGGGCCAAAGAAAGGCCATGATATGAATTGGCGAGTCCTCAGGAATACATAGACAGAGACATTACCAAGAACTAGACTTTTTGTTGAACAACTTCTTCCACAGTTCTAAAATACTAGTTGGCGATAAGAATTATCAATCCTCCATGGTTTGTTTTGTTGGCACATATTCACCAAAACAAAGGCAACCAGCCCAGCAAAATTCCAAGACCCTTTGCATGTCCTGGTCTGAGGTCAGACCGTGGCATGCAAAGTACTTTTGGGAATTTGAGGCAAATAATAAAAAATTCCCAGACCCCTTGCATGTCCTGGTCTGAGGTCAGACCGTGGCATGCAAAGTACTTTTGGGAATCTAGGGTAGGCAGCCCCAAAATTCCCAGACCCCTTGCATGTGCTGGTCTGAGGTCAGACCGTGGCATGCAACCATGTGTTCCGAAATCCACCTCCAAGATTTATGGATTTCGG